>JAZGTJ010001084.1:0-65880 GCA_036877575.1 Botia almorhae | reverse complement strand
CAGAATAATTATATATGAAGAACATTGTTGATTGCTTTATTCAGACAAAGAAAGCTAAAAAATCTGACATCATGAAGAGATTAAAACAGTTTGACGCCACTAATGTTCTTAAAATGTTGTGTTCACATGTTAATTAATATGTTTATATTAATGTTTTATAATAAAAAATACATTTGATTTGATCTTCTAAATAAGAACAGCATGCATGTTCTCTAAGCCTGTAGTCATTATGCTTGGTAATAGAATAATAAAAGAGAACAGTAGCACAGTTTATTCCACTGTAGAATATGGTTTCCAGTTGACAGATTCTTTCAATGTGCCACAGTAAAATCACATCACTAACTATTCTATATAAGTGCACAACAATACTATGCAATTCTATCAAGAGCAGCCACCATGTATTAGCATATGCTAGACATCAGATTTCACGACAAGGGTTGAAGCCAGAGGGAAATCTGTCAGAGAAGGTTAAAAGATCCCCACTGATTACACCCACACTTCTTTTGACAGATAGACAATACTCCTAACAGGCCTAATTTGAACTTGGACACAGCTTGGTACCATTTGATGCATGTCAAGTTCACAATAACAAGAGAAATCCTGCAATGTTTTAGGGAGACATTTACCTGCAATGTCTTATGGTTCAATGCACTAATATAGCTTTGGGGTTGTTGCTAGAAAAAAATGAAAATGAATGAGGGAGAGCGAGAGAGATAGAGAGAGAGGGTAGAGAGTGGTGGTCTAAGAGGTCAGACTGATGTTGAACAATGTTTCTGAGAGTGACTATTTTCATATCCTGCTGCGATTAAAACTGACATTTTCAGTTTTTTACCAGAGTCCTTAAAAAGCCACAATTACACCATATTTTTTACATTCCTTCCCTATTTCACCTTGATTGCCTCCACCATTGACGTGACAGCCACACCGATGTGCACAATTAGCTGCATTCAAACAGAAATCTTGTTATTTGAGGCGAGGTACAGTTATCTTATTTCTTTCTGATTTTCAGTGTGGCCAGCATGGTAGATAGAGTCAGTCATCTTTTTATCTGGTTTTTCTGTTTACAAAGTGGCTTTTACCCTTAAATACTTTAACTCTCCTGCCTGTGGAAAAACACACGACTTTACCACTTTATGGCTCCAAATTCGTTTAAGGATGCTATTGTGTTCAAACAAATCAAACAACAAAAAATCCTTTGATCACATTAGAAAAAATAATTCATCTCTTAATGCTTAAGTGGACCTTGTCATGTTGTACCTAACGCAATCTACAGAGCGGCCTTAGGAAGGAAGCAATTCATCATCCAAATAATGCAATGCATCGGTACGGAAAGCCAAAATGTCAGAACAACGGGTGCACAAATGCGATTGACAGCAAGAAGGACAATTCATTCCAGCCTGAAGAGGCAAAGACTAAAAAAAAAACCCGTGACAATGTATTCCACCTTGGGAGAAGCAAAAACATGCAAACCGGATTCTAACGAGTCTTGATCTATAATCACTGTGAACAGTTGTCGGTTCAGTAATGTTTAAATAAACAATCAAATGAACAAACAATCAAACAAACTATCAAACAGTTGAATTCGCGACGGCTGTTGATTGTCTTATAATCTGTAGCAACAGAAAAAAAATGCATAAATGAATAAATAAATAAATAAATAAATAATATGAAGTTCAAAGAGGCACAGTTCCTGTAGCTCAACTACAGAACACAGTGCTAGCAACACTAAGGTTATGGGTTCAATTTCCAGTGAGCACTGTAATACAGCACTGTAATACACTTTGTATAAAAGCTGCTGCCAAATGCAGAAATGTAATGAAATGTAAAAGTAATGTATACTGCTCAGCGTTTATGTAGTTTGCTACAGTATGTAGAACAGAAGAAAAAGGCACCAACACTTGAGGACATGGACACTGAGGCTCTTTGAATAAATAAATATATCAGACACAGGGGAATGCTCACTTGATATAAACTCCATTGCACCATTGAAACCAAATCTTATATTACCCCCCTTCTCCCACTTCCCCATGTAATTACACAACCTGTTGAGTGTTGTCCCCGAAACATGGCAAGTCACTAGAGAATTAATGGAATGCTGGCTGGACTGTGAGAAATTGGCTGTATAACCTATACTCAAGGTGCCCTTGTAATTTTTCAAAAAGGAAGTCACAGAAGTGAAATACATCAGTGGGAGGAATCTTATTGTGACATTGTCCTCTCTCGCCCAGTATAAGCGATTCTGTGGAGGTGAGAGCTGCATTTAGTTTGAATGCAAATGCACCACTACAGGCAATTTCATCAGCGGCTTTTAATGGCTGGTAGGATGCATTTGCGAAAGAGCGCTTGGGTTTCAGATTGATGTGGAAGCTTGATCTTGATCTGCTCTTGATCTAATGAAGAAGTTTTACTGTCAAGGTCAAACGTGCTACAAATGATGTCTTTACCTGACTTGGCTGTGGGTGGAATCCTGGTCCTTCGCAGTTACTGATCCTATAACTGTGTTGATTGCAGCATTTTCATGCACATCGAAGAGATAATTGGGTTTTGTAAAAACTGGGGGTTCATCTGCATCCTCGACGATGACTTTGACCGTAGCCTGGTCCATGTAAGGTCCGCCCGTAATCGAATCGGCGCGTATGTTGGTCGCCACCACCGTTAGGTTGTAGAATCTTTTGCTCTCAAAGTCCAGAGGCTGGGAACAGAGAAAGATGTTCATTATTAATGGGCACCAAAACAAGGACAAATGTTTCCTGATTTCAGCACACTCAGTTTGCTGGGTTTGCAGGTCTGGCTGTAATTGCACCATCCTCTTCCCACTTGTACAATGGCTAAGATTTAAAGAGCCGCAAGCCCCATAATAGGCCAAACAAAAATAATATTTAGTAGCAATAACCACACTTTTACCTGGAGCGTGGGATGTGTTATTAATTTGCGGCCGAGACAGCATGTGTTTGGGATTTAAATGAGCCTGCAAATAAGGTTAATCTAATGGAAACACAAGGAGCACATTGCAAATTGTTAAGAAATCATGAAAAAATATAATTTGTATGTTTGTGTTGTCTGAAAACAAAATTAATCCTCGCCCACAATACCATGACGTTAACATTGTTAATGCATTCTCTGAGGCAATTATCCAATGGTAAAATATTATTGAAGCAGCAGATAAAATACAATTTGGGAATTATTTGTACTCCAGGATAAATATTTGTGATTTCCGTGCACGTGCAAGGATGAAAAGAGCTCACCACATGCTACGGTAAGGACAGTTTAACACAGAGCCATGCTTTTCTGCTCAGTTCCACCCTCACTATTTCCATCACGTAAAAATGTCATGGGTTTTACTCTCTCCATGACCACAGCAGATTGATACAGCAGTGTTCTGAATCACTTTCTCAGACTCCAACAGTTTTACTAGAATTATGGGCTCGAGTCACCCCTTTGCACTTTTATTGACAAAACTAAACTAGACCTGATCACTGAAGAGAAACCGAGGAGAAACTGGCTCCACGAGTTAGAGAAACGATACAATGAAAAATGTACAGTATGTGCTTATGTGATCAAAAAAAAGCCCCCGTCCCACAGGGGAGGTCAGGCGGACGCTGAAGCTGGGCCGAGAGCAGCCCCAGCTGGGAGAGGAGAGCAGCTGGAGTTCCTCTATCAGAGAGCTTTGAAGTCACAGCGGTTGACAGCAGGGCACCCGTATGAGAACAGCCCATGTACCTCTGCATGCTGCAGCGCTGGAGGATTTTAGAAGATTTTATTTCATTTTATCTCCTTCTTCCTCCCTTACCACCACAATCATGTCGAGGGAGAGTGAAAACTCAAGAGAAAACAGTGTTCAGACCCTCAACCACTTCACCCATTTCACGATATAACAAAGTTTGCACTAAAACTTAGTTCTTAATTTGTTCTAAGCTTCTAAGGCTCAAAAACAGTGTATTATGTGAGAAGATGGTTTTATTAAAATAAAGAAATGGATACAAATCGCTTGATGCATTTTAGTTCCTTATTCTCTGTTTTAAAGGATTCACAGTCCTGGGCAATCACCGACATACTTTACCGCAGGTATGGTGTTGATTGAGATGTGGTGAGTGAAATCTTTTCAGAACACATACTGCTTAAAACTAAACAGCTCCATCCAATGACCACTTTGCAATTTGGT
Organism: Botia almorhae; assembly: GCA_036877575.1. Classification (NCBI taxonomy): domain Eukaryota; kingdom Metazoa; phylum Chordata; class Actinopteri; order Cypriniformes; family Botiidae; genus Botia; species Botia almorhae. The sequence goes on along the minus strand of JAZGTJ010001084.1, from coordinate 61,718 downwards.
AACTATTATATATTTTTGCCAAACTGCTTTCACCAAGTATTTTTGTATAATGACTTCTTTTGTGCCACACGCACGCAGGCCAGTATTATGCAGAGATTGTACTAATGGCTGACCGGCGCACATTTACTGTATTAAAGCGAAAGGAAATGTCTTTTATCTGCCACATACAAGCAGTGCATAGGCGGTGAGATGCTTTTCTGCAGTCAACTCCAGCTTAAACTGTGCATTTGAAACATTGACTAATATAATAGAGCACAACAAGAGAATCAATTTACCAGAATAAAGTTACAATGATAATAAAACAGAAGATGCACATGCGTAAATAATAGTAATAAAATAGGTAAATATATTCACTGTATAGGTGAATACAATTTTGTGCTAGTGAGCAATGTGCACACGTGTCACAGCATGAGGTGGAACAGGTAAATGTCCATGACAGATACACAGTCAGTGATGAAGTCAAGTATGTGTTTTAGAGTAAGTTGTGGTTTACTGCAGTCTCTTGGCAGTGTCCTCGTTAAGAATCCAGATTGCCTGAGGGAAGTAGCTGAGCCCTGAGACTGCAGTAGTGTTGCCCTGACCGCAGCAGTGTGAAGAGGCCACAGTTTTGGAATGGCTGGAATACTATTTTCCAGGCCTTGGTCCTACTTCTGATACATGTGTTCGGAAAGAGCACATCTGGTGTTACCCTCAGCAGGTGTTACAGACATCTGAGGTAGTAAAGACATTGTGGTGCCTTATTCACTAGTGGTTTATGTAAGATGTCCATGTTCATTTTTATATGAACACCCAGGTAATTGAAGTCAATAATGGGTTCCTTAGTTATGCTTACAGTACAATCAGTGCTTACATCAGCATGTCAGGTTCTCTGCCTGAGAGAGGTACTGTAGACTTTCTTACTACTGTCAGTGATTAGACCCACCACTGCAGAGGCATCAGCACACTTTACAAATACGGTTGGAACAAAGTAACCACGCAGTCATGAGTGTTCAGAATGATGAACTGTGAGATGCAGTTCCTCATCCTTACCACCTGGGGTCTCCCTGTCAGAAAGTGCAGATACATGCAACATGCCCTCGTTAGGTGTGGCCATCCACAAACTGCATTTACAGCCTCCCGAGTCCATGCATGATATTTCTGTGTGCAGCATATAAGAGACAGCAACTTCAGTGGGTCTGCTAAATGTTATCCAAACTCTTCTTTCAGAGCACTTAATAGAGGTGAGAGGTACTGGGCGGTAATCATTACGGCAGGTGGATTTTGTTGTTTTCGTCACAGAAACAGTAGTGGATTTCCTAAAACATGTGGGTATTAGAGATTGACCCATGGAAAAGACTACTAGAAAACTAGAAATTCCAGTGCACACCAGTCTGCACACGCAGTGAGGATCTGCCCAGGGTTTCCATCTGGTCCTGCAGCTTTTCTTGTGCTCATTCTTCTGAGAGACCTGTTCAGTAAGCATGAGTGTGCTTTCCAACTCACTAGCCGGGACTTCCACCACAGTAATAAATAAATTCATGCCCAGAAGAACATCACAGAAAACTAAACATCAGTGTTGTAAAAATGTAAAAATTAGAAATTGGTTAAGGATCTGACTACTTTTGCATAACACTGTTGCGTTCAGCAGGGCTTATGACCAGAAGTTTCCATATGATGTAAAATTCTGAACAAGCTGCAGTCTGGCACCTTTCTTGCTTTAGGAAAGGTCAATGCTGTACAAGACTATTGAATTTTGGTGACGGTTCTTAAAGTTTTATTGCTTGAATGTAAAAAATGGGTAAATAAAGCACCACTTCTGAAAGGGTAACAGTATGAAAGCATGAATAGGGCAATGGACAAATAAAAGACAGAAAGAAAGAAAGAAAGAATGAAAGAAAGAAGACAGAAAAAAGAAAAAGAAAGAATACATCAGCACTTTTTTCAAACTCCACTCACCAGCATCCTAGAAATGTTACCATTTCATTGTGGTTCATTTTAGGACGCCATTAAAGTGCAGCTTTGCATATTGGCAAGACTGAAACAAGCTCCTCTCATTTCAGACACTGCAAATCTGTTCTATCTAAAAATATCATGCCAACACCTCTTTCTTTTGATAATCATGCATGCCATTTGACTCTCTATTCTGCATCGGCCATATCTGCATTCCTCTGGGTCTCTGTTTCGGCACTCTTTGTGCAGAAGAGACTACGGCTGTCCCCTGACCTCTATCATTTCCAAAGGATGCAATCTGTGCTTTCATGTGTCCATTGCATGTATTCAGAACTGTCTGGCTGTGATTAACTTTCACCCACCTCCAGTTTCACCCTTAAGCTCATGCATGTACGTGCCTTGGACTTCTACATCAAAATCTCCAACTCACCCCAAAAACCCTCAGCATGGTTTGAGAGTGTGTATACAAGGCACATTTAGAGCCATCAAAGATCAGCAGTGGGGGACATACAACATCGCTCTCCACCACCCCCATAACAGCCTAAGGGAGGCAGGGGAGAGATGAAAGCGTGGTTCCCTTTACAACAAAGCTGTATCTTGACTGCCTGAGCCTGTGGCATCTCAATCAGATCAATATGTTTAACCTTGCTACAAAGCCTCTATGGTCATGCTCATTCAATATTTAGCAGCAGTTAAACTAAATTTTAATTGTTGGTGAAGGCTGCGCTGGTTGACCCGCTGCAGATGATGCTTGGTGCATGCTGGCTCGGCCCCAGCGCCTGGGGAAAATGTGTGTTTGAGCCCAGTGGCAGGTGCAAAAAATCGAGGAAAAATAAGGGTTGTGTGCTTTACAAGCTTGTTCTGCTCTCCTGAACTCCAACACCGTCTGGAGGTATAGAGGTTAGCAGGGAGCGAGCTGTTGATTGCCTGTTTTTCTCATGCAATGCCATCCATCATGCTATTAGCAATGCAGACAACAGATTCCAGGCCAAGTGCTATGGGATGAGAAGACGGAGAATAACAGGGACGCTATTACACATTCTGCTGCGAGAGACACGGAGAAACCCAATCGCTTTTTTTTTATTTATTTCTGGCTCCGGCTCGGAATCTTTTCTTTCTCTTTCTTGTTTGGATTCTTTTCTTGTCTGCCCCCTATTTGAGACCGTATTAACTTGATAATGTACGCACAGAATTTAAAAATTGATTAGGCAAAACTGGACTGCTGAATATCTTTAAAATTAAATATCTTGTATAACATGCGGCAGTTGAAAAATGGGATTTTGTATTCTGCACAATTTTGTTTGATTCTTCAGGGAAATCATGCCTAAATTTCCTACAGGACACTATACTTATTGCATGTTGCGTACATCATATGCATGTGCGCATCAGTCACCGTTATAGAATATTTTGAAACGGGCATTATAAACAGGAACAGGAACTTTGCATTGTAAAATGTCCTATATTTTTCCCACATTGTTTGTGCAGCATTGTGGCTGCACTGTTGCATTGTAGATGTCCCTGGAAGATAAAAGGGCTTCATTGTCCTCTCATCCACAGTGAAGGGTTCTTCATTTGCATACAATGGCCATTCCATATGCAAATATACGCTGCTACACAAGGACTGAGAGTCGAGCACAGGCAAGTCAAGGGGCTTACAGTAACAGTAGCTCTCAAATCTCAGAACACCTGGACTGCAGTTTTACTTCCAATTTTATGTGCATGGGGGTTTAAGTGTAGTTTATCAGCCATGCAGGGCTTAATTTGTACCACAACAAGTCAGATCCAGTATCTCCACAAACATAATTCACGTTATTTCCTATATATACAGCATTTACTCAAAGGTATAAACAAAATAGTGTCAATAACTTGGAATCAACATCATACCCAACAACAGCCTGCTTTCAGTGCATTTATTTAAACAGTATGTAGCAGTAACACCACCGCATTTAGCTACACGCATTCTTTTAAACACCTTATTTTATGACACCCAATCCCTGCCCACCCTCAATCTGTCAAAAAAATCCTGCAATCGCATTAAAACTGAAAGTTAGCGTCTTAAAAAAAGCACTCTAGCTTATGCAGAGAATGACACAATGCAGTACACAACAAGAGGCAGAGCCTTCGTAATATTAACAGTCATTTGTCATCGGTAATGAGCCACTTTTTATATTTTTCACAATACGCAGCACAGTGTGACAATCCCATAACTGACAGTTTACAACTGTTAGACAGTCCCTATGGCACATTAAACCTACTTTTTCGGTCTTACCTTCTTGAGTCTGAGGATTCCCTCCTGAGTCTGAGCATCAGTGACAACCTCAAACACATCGCGCTCGTCTCCACCTATGATGTTGTAAGTCGATTTAGCATTTTCCCCGATGTCTCTGTCGTTGGCTTTCACTCTTCCTCCAGGCTTCCCGATGCCAAGATCCTCAGGAATATTGAACTCGTAGGAGCCTTTAGACACCAACAGGTACAAGACAATGTAAGATCTGGTCTGTAAGTTTATGGCACCAAAGGACACAACAAAACTGAAGATGGTTGTTTTCTACTGTAGTGCTGTTAATTGTTGCTCTTACCTTTGGTAAACTTTGGTGGGTTATCGTTGATATCAGTGAGAGTGATGGTCACAGTGGTGGTTCCTGACAACCCACCCATGTGTCCTCCCATGTCTTTTGCTTGAATGACAATAAGATACTCTTCCCTCATCTCACGATCCATCCCTGCCAGAGCCACCCTAACGATTCCTACAGTATAATATCATAACGGACATATTAACTGACGTATAGCAATTTAAAATATATTTAATGTTTTGTGTCATGACCAAATAAATAAATAAATGATAACAACTAAAGATACAAATAAGATGCTTTAGATACTTAACATATCCAGGTATACAAACATTGCAGATACAGAGGTGAACAGTTTGCCCAAAGGTGGAATCATGTGCTTATGTCAACATGATTTTAAATGTACTGTTCTATTAGGGTAGGCATTCACACACAATACCAAGGATGTTTGGGACCCTGTTTTAAAATATAACTTTGAATTCTTCAATCTCCAGATAAGATGCTGAAATCTGATGCTGAATCAATGCCTGTCTGCCATTGTTTGCTGTCGGTCGCGACGCTTTCCCTGTCCTTGGCACCTTAGCTTAGTGTGTACCATGCATTGTCTGTAATGCTTTCATTTGGAATAGCAAATTAGCTTGTTTGTTTGCTGAGAACTTGTGGCAGCACCTGGAGTCATTTGTATTCCAAAGGAATGTGAATTATGCTGTCTGTCTCTTATAATCGTTAATATTATATGCGCAGTCATTGATTCCGTCATCCAAAAAAATGAAAACACCTAAAACAACCACAGGTAACCTACTCAGAACCCTTTCATATTAAATAAAGCAGTGTATATTTAATTTCGACATATCTTTCGCTAAATGTGTTCCAAAAGACTGGATGTATTTTACACGTCTTGTAGATGTTTTCATCCTATTCATCCAAATCATTCGTAGACAGATGCAGAAAGAGATTCCCCACTATTTAATGTTGTCCTTTCATCTCCATCCCAGTTTTGCCCCAAATCACCCAGTGGTTTTTTACCATTAGGGAGACATTTCCCAAAGCAATTTGTGAGTCTTATGCTGCTGCAACGTGTGATGAGCTTAAATCCTGGGAAATCACCACCATTCTGATGTCACTTGGGGACGTGACAAAACATCTCCAATAAATAGAAACCAGACATTTTACAATGGTCAGGATCACTGGGAATAAAATTTTAGAAACAGCGGCATTCTGTAGACAAAATTGCAAGTGTGTTTTAGACCCAGCTCTGGTTCCATTAGGCATGAATAATTCACAGCGTGCATGCATTGCTTGCTAGACATTTTATGCTGCACTTATATGTCTTTGTTTCTGGTTCTGTCATGGAGATCACAGTTTTGAATTGGACCAAAACAGCACAATAATTTTTGCTAAGGAGATGCATTTTTAGAGGTGAAGTGCTCTGACTGTCAATAAGAATCAGGAAATGTAGAACGCCCAGCTGCGTGTGCCATGTGCTGTGCGACATCGATTCTGATGCTTTTACACGCACTGTCAATACTCTGTCATCCTTCACCCCTCATTCAGTTCTCACACTAATTCATCATTAACTATTCAAATGAATTCCTGGTGATCAGAGAAGCAGGGCAAGACAAACATTCATTTCCATAGGTATTTGGAGGTTTACTCTCAGTTTATTTATTTATTTATTTTGTTTTACTTTATGCCAGCCATTAACCAAATAATGAATTGGAGCATGATGTTTACTTATTTATCAAACGTGTCTTATTTCCTGTGAGGTGTTGAAAGTGTCAAATGGTTTCTAATGGTTGTTTTCCCTTTACCTCTTATTTTTCATTAACATTCATTAAAACATCTGGCTCACTTGAATAAGCCATCTGCGTGTGTTCAGTAATCACGCAAACGGCGCACACAGCACCTCAATTTGGGCTTTCATACCTTCTCTGGACCATTTGCATTCGGAGACAAAGCCGACAGTAACGTTGATTGAAATGCGGGGGGTTATGAAACCGACAAGGTGTTCTCGTAAGAAAAAAGTATTTATTTTTAAAGTCTGTTCATTTAATATGCACATACAATTTGGACAGATACAGGACTTGTTTATTGTCTGTTGTTTTTCCAAATTACGCGCTGTTCATTTCCATCTCATTGCTTATTAATGTAATTTCACCATTATTTAATCATGTTGCTTACAGACGCACTGTTAACAAGTCATCTGAAAATGCAATTAAGGGAAAAACAAAGTCAAGGTTGAAAAAGAGGCAGAATGCAGATGGAATTCAAAGATAGCCCTGTCATTTAAATCAGGAAGCCCTAAATTACTTTGCGCGCCATTATGGAACAAAATCAGCATCTGCATGCATACGCGTTCTTCAGGTAAAATGATCTTGTTCATTTAGTCTTTCTGTAATATTTATTTCCAACATCCAATAATGATGATGATAATAAGTGATCGTACAACTAAAAGTCTTTCTGGCACATGTGGGGCATTAATCTTTCACCTGTTTTCATGCTATGAGTAAGCATAATATAGGGAAGTTAATAATAATAATATATAATAATATAGGAATTTAATAATCCGTAACCATCTGGACATGTGAGTTTACTTTATTTATTTACTGTAACACAGTGTTTATTAACCAGGGGCCCACTAGGGGGCTTCAACAAATTTCCAGGGAGGGCTTAAGATGACTTACAACTTTTTAGAACAGGACAAAACAAGCATTAAAATGATCCTAATCTAAAAACTAATAGTGTTTGGTTATTTTTTATAATAAATACACATCTTTCTAGTTATGCCAACCTCTGAAATAATTTATTGCATAGAAATTGTGAATGTTGTGAGGTTTCAAATGTTGTGGAGTCAGAAATCAAAAAGGTTGATATCCACTGCTGTGACATAACTGAAGCTGTAACCACTTACCTGTGGTTTGGTCAATGGAAAAATAAGGTTGGCCTTCCAGAATGCTGTAGACCAGTTTGGCACTGTTTCCATACACTGGATCATCTGCATCAGTTGCAGTTACTCTTGTGACTGATGTACCTGTGGAGCAGAGAAGAGAAAAACATCTTAATAAACAAGATTTACTGGGAATGAACACATAAATAGGTTAGCTCCATTCACCGCACCTTTGTGGCCATTTCACAAACTTGTTTTCTTTGAGAACAAATATTTTTTTCTCAATAATACCTCTGGCCACAGAGAGAGAGCTTCTCCAGAATAAACTCATAAAAGTGTGTTTTGTTGCTCAGACGTGCACAACCGCTCACCCATGCTGTGAGACTTCCACACTGAAAAAACATCACAGCTCCGGGACTTAACAAGATCAAAACGAAGGAAGCCAGACAAACAAACAATCCACGCTCCTCTTCTAACCCCTCTTCATTAACCCATGGCTTGGATGAAATGAGAAGAAAGGAGGAAAATAAAAAAGAGAGAGACAAAGACACAGACAAATGAAAGTGAAGGAGAGAAACCGAGACGCTAATGGTAAACAGCTCGCTGACAGTGCAGATGGTTTGGTAATTGTTTGTAAAGCATGTTTCACAGTGCTCTGACAGCTTGGTAAGCGTCTGACCGGCGAGCGTGCCTATGCTACAGCTACAGGTACCTGAAGCTGTCTGAAACAGCAGGAAAAATGTCCACAGTAAAGACTGAAACGTGCACAGCTTGTTTAGGTTCAAGTGAAGGAACTTCCCTACATCTTCCTGATGCAATACAGAAAGATTTCTAATTTCTAAACACAATGTGTTTGAATATTAATATGACCCTGTACCTTAACCACAGGCTTTCACAAAGAATACTGACTGTCAATATTTTTTTCTCTTCTTCTCCCCATATTGTTTTCACATTCATACTTGGTAACCCATGCTGTTTTTAAGAGTAAACCACAAAATACATAAACAACAAATTGTGTTCTATTTCTGAATCCAAATGTAGCAACAAAACGAGGAGAAACACTGCCAGTGCCTCAGGACAGAGATGTCACCGATATCAGAAATCCTCGGGTTGTTTACAAAATCCAGCCTCACATTTGCTGACTTAAGTCCCGCACGTGATGTGATATTGTAGTATTTCTGTATGATTAATGGCAGTTGCTTCACGTCCTTGGAGGCGCATGTATGCGAATGATGTGAAATATGATCGAGGAAATATGAGCGATTCACTCTGTAGGATATCTGTTTCTTGACATATATTACTTCCTTTCAGTCAATTGGATTTCTGTTACTTGACATACTGCATGGTGTTATCAAATGTTTCAATTACAATGCATTACCAGTATGTATCGGTGTCTGTGTGTATTCTCAGCATGCATGTTCTACAGTCGATGGCAAAATAGTTCTTATCTCCATTCTAACAGCATACTATCACTTCTTCTGCATGGCCCTGGGGAGGTACTCTGTGTCTGCCTTTGAGTTAGACAGCTGATTCATGCTTAGATAAAAGCAATCTCTTTATCTTGGTCCAACACTGGAATATTTCTCCTTATTTACTCAATGTTGCCTCTCAAAGCTGCCTTAGAGGCAAAGAGATTAATAAGGACATTGCTGTTAACTTGTGGAGTGCTGAAAGCTGCTTGATAAAGTGCTTGTCTACGTCTCTTGCTACTGTGTACTGGACAGCTGTTAAAACATAAAGGGGAAACATCAAGCACACCATCCAAATGGGCTCATGCAGTCTTTAATCTGTTTTACTACTGTGGTGTGGCAAAAAGGGAGGCAGGAAACTTCCAGAGATAAAATCTACATACGAGCACAATCTGTTTTTGCGGTGAGAGGGAGGCCATCTGAAAACAATGTAATGAAATTCTGTAATGAATGCTTTTACTTTGTAATGAAAATAAAAGAATGCACACCGCATTAATACGTTTAATGACCACCTTTTCACAGAGAGGGGCCACGGTGTTAACACAGGACAACTAAGGGCCAACGTGCTAATTGGCAGAGGTGTCTTTATCTCCCCACCTCTAGCGGCAAAAAAATCTACACATGCAGCATTTTTTTCAAATAATGCAGCTTTGCAGCATATAAAATAAGAACTAAAAAAAGAAGACAACCATTCTAAAAAACAGTGGAGTCAGTGAACCATGAAATAGCTCCTTTCCCCTCCTCTTGTGGAGAAGTGAAATTTGCCTCCTCTTCTCTGATAAAAAGAATGAGGCATTTAAAGAGCTGCCTATTGGCAGAGCTCCAAATCAGTACAGATTGGCTTGTCCTTGCAATGTATTGCACGGCAAAGTCCACGACTCGTGGGAAACTGTTGGCTACACCCTTGGGTGGTAGATACTTTCAGAAACTTAATTTTGAAAATATTGTTTCTGGCTGTATCCAATAGTTGTAGAACTGTCATGATGACAGTGTCATAAAAGATTACAGTGAAGATGAGGGTTTTTTTTTGAAAGAAACAAATCTTTTATAAGGGTCTCTGACAAACTTCAAAAAGAATTATGATCATATTGACCCAGTTGTTTGGGGGATGAAACTTAGCTTGCTTTATACAAGTCTGCCACCCATTAATCTAAATATTGTGACATTTCTTCCATCACATTTGGGAAATCAAGGGTGCTTCATTGCCTTTCCAGCAGCAATAGTTGTTTGGGTGATCTCAAAGAGAACAGCCATAAAAATCGTATTTGTGTCTTGAGAAATGTCAACTCCTTGCTTGAAACACTGCACTGGGGCATTGGGCCTAATGAAAAAATAAAGGGAAACCGTGCTTTGTACTTACTGCATACATGGATACAGTGAAAGGAAATCAATACCGAACCTCCTTATGAACTAAGGTTGGGCTGGATATTGAATAAACACTGAATGCTGTATTGTCAGTTGTATCATGACGGAGATTTTGGAGAGCAGGTTCTCCTGAACCACTTTTCACTGTTAGAAAGGTCTCCATACACCTTGAGCTCAGAGACAAGCTTCTCTCCCTTCCGTGACAAGGGTTTCATGTATTTTAATGAAACAACTGAAGAATATGGGGAAAGCATCACCCTGAGCAGGCCACCACATGTCCCCAGGCCAGGCCACTTCCAAGCTGTTTACATCTCAGTGCATTTGCTCCTATAGCCCTGGGCCATGCTGTGCTTCTCCACGGTTCTTCCTGTGGTAGCATCATTATCTGCTGGCATATCCACAGAAGCTTTAGCACGATCAGACTTTGTACTAACAGTTCCTGAATGGTGTGAATAGTTTCAAGGTAGGGAAATAAAATCAAACTTGTCAGGTAATTTTATTCTGTACTGAGTGAAGGTCTCAGAATGTTGTGGATTCTAAATGATATGACTCAAAGAACACTAAAATATCACTATCTGGACTTTAGCTCTGAATGAATATTCTGAGTGTTAAATAAGAAGGGGATATTGCAAATAAATAAAGACACAGTCAAGTACTGTTTGGCTGCATTGGTAATACTAATTAATATATGCAAATATAAGGCATTTGTCAGGAAATTGTTGTTATGCTTGTATGACAAAAGTGCATATAGAATGAATAGCAATCCCTGTTAAGAAAGAACTGGGGTGTACCACACTGTGCAGGTTATATGGATTTTTAAATCCTGGCCCAGGAGAAAATCAAAAAAACTTGCTTTAATTTAATAAACCTAATAAACTTGCAAAATTATTTAAATGAAAGCTTTAAACCACAACATCAGTTAGTGTTAAAGTCAAAAGCAACAAAGAGTAAAAATTAGTATTAATAAATGTAAATTTGCATTATATTATTTGATATAAAATTAAAGAGAAGTCTTATGCAAACACACATTTGCATAAAATAAAATGGTTCTCAAATACATTTAAAGTGGATTTTATAAACAGAATAATCCAATGCAACAGTGCAAGTACCATAAGTGGTGCATGTTTGAAAGAAATAGTCCATTACAGTGTAAAAACATAAAACCCACAAAAAGCAGCAGAATCCAAGTCAATCATTCACATAAGATGGTGGAATACCATTGGAAAGACCAGTGAACTGAAAAGCAATAATGGCTAGATTCACAGAGTGGCTTTGACACATTCAGTCACTGGTGCAGTAAGTGAATCTGATAAAGCTGGTGAAAGCCTAAGTAGAGCTTTTGAGGTTTCTTGTCTTTGGGGGTATTTACACTTTGTCACTTCATACATTTTTACTGATCGAATGGCTATTCGATTATGAAAAGACCAAGTGTAAATACCCTCCAGAATGCATTCAAGATGGACAGCAGCACAATCGCTCACACAATTTCTGTAATTTCTGGGATAAGGATCGGTTTTATGGTATAATATACTAATTGTGAGTGGGCGGCTGAGCTATACAGGAGCTGTGGCTGGAAAAATGGCTATCCCATCATGGCAGCATTTAGCTTCCCACTGGAAGCTGTTTACTAATGTCATTTACCAAACCAGTAACAGCTGGCATGGGATCACAATTGCAACTTTAGCAACAGAAAGGTGGTTTCAGAATGTAGCACCATGTAGTCTTCCTGTAGTGTTCCTGTAGCTCAGCTGGTAGAGCATTGTGTTAGCAGCACAAAGGTTGTGGGTTCGATTGCCAGGGGAGCACATGTACTGACAAAATGTATAACTTAAAATGTACTGTAAGTCGCTTTGGATAAAAGCATCTGCCAAATGCATAAATGTAGTCTCTGTAACATTACAAACATCTAATAACATCTAAAATTATACACAATTAGAGACTGTATTTCTTATTCAATAAAATATTTAATACATTTTATTTAAATTATATCACAAACTATTTGAGGTAATTTGATAAATTAACATTTGTTTTAGTATTTACACATTTTACAGTCTCCACTCGAGTTGAGGATGAAATCCTCAAAATTGAATGATCCATGTTATCACAGCATGATCAGGAATGTTTCAAAGAGCATCTTATGTGTTTCAAAGGAAGCAAGAAATTTTTAACTTGTGTCAGTGTGGTCAACATTAGAAAGAAATTGTGCAAAATCTTAAATATTACATATATAACATTTTTCTGCTTTAAAATTTTCAAAACCCTGAAAATGTTCCAGGTTTAAATGGGATTTTGAAATGCCAAATTTCAGTGATATCCCAGACTTTGCTCAACTGTAAATTGTAACATTTAAAATTTATAAACATAAATTTTTTTGCACTATTGTGGCACCAAATAAAATTTGCATTGCAGAAATACTTCAGAAAACCTTGCCAAAATAAATGCTAATTTCCAAACGCATCTAGTGTACATTATCTCAGCACATTAAACTGTACTAGGAGAAAGTATTTAAAGGCAAGTTAGGCCATTTTTTTCCTGAAACATGTTTTTGTTTTGCTGGTTGTATGTCTCTGACATCCTGATAATGATTATCAAGTAAAAGGGTATAAATATATTTAAACAAACATATCTTCTGTGGAAGGTGCAAGAATATAAACAGTTTGTCCAATCAATGCATTTGTCCTGAATGCAATGATAGGATGTCGTACTATGTATTGGCATACCTCTGCACACTGTTGGAGGCTTTGGAGGTTACAGAGGGTGGGATCTTATGCTTTCACAACCATGTTGCTATTGCTAGCCTCTCCGAAATTACCTTACCTTTAAGCCACACTGAAAAACATACTTTGATTTTAAGGGAAGGATGAGGTCTGTATAAACATGAATTATTAACTCAAAATTATTTTGATGTTAAATTGCATGTTTATTTTGCAACATTAAAAGTTCTGGAAAAAGTAAAAAAAAAACTATATAAAAAGAGCCAGAAAGTCAGTTTAACCTGCAATAAAATAGTATGTAAGTGTTAAAATAAGAGACCCATATAACCAGCTGCCTGATGGCTGCAGTCAAGTGATTGAAATGCATTGGTCAGAGATGTATCACCAGCTTTAAAGGCTCTCATCAAAGAACCATCATTCTCCCCAAATTGCGGCCTAAACCAACCGGCAGGAATAATAGTCTGGGTTTAGAACTGTGAATCACGGAACACCAGGCAAGTCAACACGACCACTATGGCATGCCGAAACACACTGGATTGCGGCCAATTTGCGCTCATAACAGCAAAGCTTGTGTCTTTGTCGATACAGGTGGACATTTACGGCAAATGCTAAAAGCTATCAGCAGGAGAAGGATATCAAGGTGTGTGCTTCCCGCCTGTCATATGGAAGGGTGTAATTTTCAGACCGCCACTCATTCCGACATGATTTACAGCTGGAGGTATAATTGAAAAGGGTGTTTCCTCTGTGTTGTTTATCAAGGGACATGAATGTTGCTGAGAGGCTTAGAGAGGGAGAATATAAATAATAAAGCAGTCCCATCTTGCACTCTGTTCACCTGATCTGTCCTCATAACGGCTGTTTATTCACATTCATGCTCTGTCTCAAAACACTGGCTTTTGTTAAGGGAGGAGAGGGACTTTGAGAGAATCTGATTAAACCAAAACATTACATTCTGTTTACAGCATGACTGGCCTTACTAACTGAAGCAAGGTTGTATTACATTTACATCTGGCAGACTTACATTCAATAACACATACGAATGTGTTTCCTGGGAATCGAACCCACAACTTTGGTATTGCAAGCACAATAATCTACCATTTGAGCTATCCACCTTATTTGCAATGTGGAAGTATGCCATTTTCGGTGAATGTGTGAGACTTCTGATTCATTAGACGCTATAGGTAAATAACTAGAAGAAAAACAAAATGCAGCAACTTATTGTGCTACAAAGCAGTGTGTTTATAATTATGACAGTATATTCAAATAATATGGTAAGAAATACCAGTTTGCAACATTAAGCAGCATAATGAGATGTTCTGTACTGCTAAAAACCCAAAACAGATGGCACCGGAAGTCTAACACATTTGAATTAAAAAATGGCGCCACATGCTATTACATCAAAATTAAGGTGGATACAAACACTTTAATGACCCGGCAGAGTAAGAGAGATATGAAGGACTCTACTTACTTACAGTACAATATGTGGTTGTCATTGTTTTGAAATGTGCTCTCACAAGCCAGTGATGGAAAAGAGGCCACAGGGTGATGTAGGGTAAGTGACCATCACTTTGTTGCCACAATTAATGGCCTTTGATAAGACAGCAAGACAACTAACACTTAACACAACATGCTAGCAGCCTGGGGTGAGTTAATGTGGCAGTGGGGTGGCAAGGGTTGTAAAGTGTGTGCTTATGAAAGGCATTTGAGGGATAAAAAAAGACTCGTGTAACATGGATGCTTGAGTGCAGTCCTTGACAAGCTGTTTACAAGAACCAGAGGAACAAAACAATTAAGAGTGTCCTTTGATGGCTTTGACATATGCCGCCATTTTGAAGTGGCATGTCATTGATTCATTTTAATTAGTTCTTAGGAATTGTGTGCAGGATTTGTGGATGGTTCTGTCAAGTAATTTCCAGACAAATTGCTACACTTCACATATTTAATTGTTCCCTAGACAGAATTAAATGAAACAAGACAGAGTAAGATGGAAGTCACACTAAGAAGGCCAATAAGTCAAAAGGGCATTGTGAGCATTGATCTTCTCCATCTTCACAATATTCCAAAAACTCAGATGCTTTTATATACAACTCAAGTTTGTCTAGCTGTACTGAAAATATAACAAATGAGACAAGAGTTCTATCAGAACCATGACAAGTGCTGTCAAACCATAAACATACCGCCAAAGAAGACCGCAGATCTGCCTGGCTCCATGACACTGAGATCTGCTCTCTTCTATTTTATCCTGACTTAAAAATGACGCAAATGACAGTAAGGCGACCAAACAAAGCAGTTCATGCTCTGAAAAGGAACAAAAAAATACTTTTTAGGGAATATCACAAAAATACTTCTCGCCACCAAAACATTTTTTAGTGTGTTTAGTTTTGAGTGTGACAGGCTGGAGCCATGTCATGAATGTGGTCAAAAGGAATATTTCTGGCCCTCTGCTTGCCTTGAAGTAGTGGTTTTGTTCCAGCTCCATTTTTGGCTGTGTCTGGAGTGCGATAAGTATTGAAGCTCTCAGGAGAATAAATGACACATTGAAGTGATTGTGATCATCACAGAGAATGCCGGCCAAGTCTGCTCCCCCTCACCAGAAAAAGCGAAAAGAGGATAGGCGATAAAAGGCAGTGCTGAGCAGGTGGAAGCCTGTGTATGTGTGTGGTGTGAAGGTGAGTCAGTGATGTACGGTAA
Organism: Botia almorhae; assembly: GCA_036877575.1. Classification (NCBI taxonomy): domain Eukaryota; kingdom Metazoa; phylum Chordata; class Actinopteri; order Cypriniformes; family Botiidae; genus Botia; species Botia almorhae. The sequence continues at coordinate 46,093 of JAZGTJ010001084.1, read as the reverse complement.
AACTACCGTAACTGGCTTCTTGTAAGCATGATGGGGCCATCAAAGTTGACATCTAACTATCACTGTGCACACAGAACGGTCGGACGATGAAAAGCATCATGGTCAAAGGAGTCGGGTGGACGTGGGAGTGGACGGAGTGTTGCAGAGGGCATTGATCTCCCTTCCACGGTAACACTGTCACCTCCGACATGACAACCGCACACAATATGGGCAAAGTGATGGATTGAACTGCACCCCACGCTGGTAATATCAAGCAAAAGGGAATCGCACGATCCAACCCTTTGGCCCCAGATAAAACGGTCCGGGTGAGAAGGGTTAACACATTTGCTGCGAGATTCTGAATGGTAAGACCAAACGCAGAGAACGTGACTGGTGAGTAAATGTTTCGGTGAGCCATAGGAAGCGCTCCTGGTGCCTTCTGACAAGCAATCCATCAAAGGGAACACACATACTCTCATATACACTCTCATCCACATCTGCACACACTACCTAGAGGGATTTGTTAAAAAATAAATGATGAATAAAAGAAATAAAAATGAGAAAGAAAATAAATGGGTTTGCTTAAGTATCTGATCCAGTGTGGCATTTAAAAAGGGTATCTTTTGGTTGTAGATGCAGTTTTGCTTATAGGTTTGTACATTTCAAAAAAAGCTTCATGCAGATTTCCGTTTCTTTGGTACTGCAATAAAAAAATAAATAAATAACATAAAATTAAAAATCTTTGGCATCACCTATATTAGTGATTGGCTCTTAATGATGGTGTCAAATTAGGTCTGCTGACTAACTGGAGATACAGCTGCACATATTTTAAGTATATATCTGTGCATACATTTAACATTTCATTATGAATAAAACAACTAGGAAACAGGCAATCTTTTGGTTAACCTATTTGGGCTATTTGGGACAGTGAACAGGGAGATGATAGCACTCCTCATGCAGGAGATGTCAGTGGAACACAGGTCTGTTTAAATGGGCCAGTCCCCTGTGTGAACCACAAAGGCTCCATGCAGTGGAGATTTACCAATTGATCTCTCCAACTTATCTGATTCTTTTTTCAATGACCTTGCAGTCGAGACTTTTATGCCCAGCCTTTTATTCTGCGCCGTGATTGGCTGCTCCGCTAAGCTCAGATCTACGCCACAGTGATGAATGCGTTTCCCTCACATTTATGTCCCCCCAACCCAGGCAGGCGCTGTGAATCTTCTGTGGTGAGACCCCCGCGAGAAGACCTTTCATGAAGACCTTTCCTCACACCAGAACAAACACCGTTTCCACATGCGTCACACTGTTTGGCCCAAGCGGCACAAAGGCACTTGAGCTCAGGGCGTCCTTCACTAAAGAAGCCCATGTTTACTTTGAGTGGGCCGGATCACATGCTTCTCTGCAGTTGTGTGTTTACTTTGAATACTGCTGCTCATTAGAATATAGACTAATAAAAGGACTATAAAGAGCAAATAAAAACGCATTGCCCACAGGATGTAATCAGCGCTTTTAATTTGGGAGGGCAACGTCGAATGCCTGTGGGGAGCACACACACTGCTGCTACGCCATTGTTTAATAATGTGCTAAGAGAGACTGAAAGAGAGAGACTGAGAGAGTGAAAGAGAGAGAGACTGAGAGGTTTCACTCGCTTGCCAGCAAGGTGATGGAAATTAAGAGGAACACAGAGAAAAGTACAGATAGAAGCATAGTTACAGCTCATGGAAAAAGGTCCTAGGGTGAGGAGTGAAAGAAAAAGCTTTGACGCAACATTAAATATCCACACTGTGTCTCTTGCATAATTAATAGATGAAGGAGATTTTGAACAGAGGGCCGTCTGTGAGAAAGCAGCCAGGCGTCGTATCAGATATAAATAAGCAGTGCCAACGGCAAGAGTGTAGATTAGAACGCTCAAGCATTCACCGAAATCTCAGCTTTGCTCTACAGGATGCGGCTTGTGTAAGACGGTCTCCCACACATGTCTAAAACTGATCTGAAGAGCTAATTCACAGACAAATCACACAAATATGCACACTCATGTGTACGTGCATGTATTTTTAAAGGCACACAGCAAATACGATTGCAGCAGACTAGTGGTCCATTGTACAGCTGAATAGAAGCTGCTCCAAATCTGCTAAGCTTCAACAGTTTTTAAAGGTTCTCTGGCTGGATGTCATGGCTTTGGTTCAGAGATAATTTCCAATCTGCAGTAAATCAGGTCAATTAGGCCCAGTGAAACTACAAACACTATTCCGTCTCATACACTGGCGCTCTGAATAATAGCGTGCAGCCATCATTCAGCTCATGGCCGGGATGAGGGAGATAGGTCTGAGTGATGCGAGGTTAGCTTCACCTCCATGCTTTCCCTTATCATGAGAGACAGATAATGTCAGTGTCCACCTCAGCGCTGATTACCCTGTCATATGGCATCAGTGTCACTCTCTAAGCCAACACAATACCCTCCTGGGCCCATTAGTGCCGGCCTGAGCTATTTATGGGCTCTCCTCATCACCCAACTGCAAAATACACTCCCTCCACTCCTCTTTCATCATTTGTTGTCTATTTCCATCCATAATCTTTTTGTTATCCTCGCCAGCAAAAGAGATAACTTCTAAAAAGCAGACAGTAGTAAAAAAACCTGTTCCTTTTTCTTGTCCATAATTCTTTTGAGCTCCCACATAATCATCAAATGCACTCTTATGCTGAACACAATGAATGGCATCATTTACTGTACGTGTGCGGGTTTTTGTTCCTGCCTTGTGAAAAGCACAGACTGAGGTATTAAACTAAATCCAGTGCAGAGGCCCTGTATTAGATTTAAGAGCAAAGAACATAAGCATTAACTGAATGATAGAAAGTTAATTGGTGATGGCTCAATTACTCTTGCACTATAAAAACATGCACACCTATACATGTTGGGTTAAAATAAAGGGTGTAAATGTTATCCAGAAATTCCAGTGAATTTGCTATGTTTGCTTCAAGAATGGAGGGTGTACAGTACAGGTGTTAGGTTTCCATGCCAACAGATTCATTGATGACCCTGATAAGCATCAAAACAACAGTCCAGAACTGTAACTACAATCACGGACAGTAGATCACTGGACACCTATGCTAATACATTCAAGAATACAAAAAGAATGTTAATAGAAATGGATTAAACTGTGTATTGTACTTTCATCCCCTTTTTTATAAGCAGCTGAACATGTCTGTGGAGTTAAGCGGAGTCAGATCATTCTGTAAGCTTTTCTTTGTGATATATGTCCAGGCGACAGGAGTGAAGGTTTAAAGAAAACGTGCTGAAACCAGTACTACTGTAACACATTCACAGCTAGAATTGCTTACGTCTCATTCACTAAGCCCACTTCAAATGAAAACCCATTTCATTCACACCTGTTGCAAAACCTCTGTGGATTTAAAAGACAGTCATATAAATCTGAAAGTAACTGGATGGAGACAGTCAGACCTCGCTGGGAATCGAGAGGAAGGAAAAGAGGAACATTTTCACAGAAGAGAAATTATTAGCATAGAAAAACAAGCTCAACCCCAGACACATATAACAGAAAGTTTGTAAAAATGAGTAGAGTGCTTGCTTTTTTTATAGAAAAAATATATGGTTAAATCTATAATACAAATTATAATCTGACTTTTTCTAAATTTAGATGTTACAACATACAGCACTTTGAGATAGAAGGGAAGGCTATGTTTAATGTTTATGTTCAAACACACACACACGTTGGGTTTTCAAGGACATTCTATAGACATGGTTTTTATACTGTACAAATTGTATAGTCTATCCCACTATACTAACCCTACCCTTAGAAAACGTTCTGCTATTTAGATTTTTGCTGTAAGATTTTTAAAATAGACAAATCTGTATAATTTATAAGCTTGTTTCTTCATGGGGACCAAAACATGTCCCCACAAGGTCAAAATTTACTGGTATTACTACACTTGCATGGACATTTGGTCCCCATAACATAGTGAATATCAGGGCGCACACACACGCACAAACATACACACAGTATGAAGAAGTCTGTCTGGAGAGGCAGGTTCTTTAAACATTTCTGCTGATCACTGCTTTCTCATATATTCCGAGGTCAGATAGACATGGTCTGGCGGCAGTGAGTTAACTCCCTGACCCTCAAACCCAGCTGCGGCCATGGGCAAACCTCAGCGTGGAGTCTGACCAGCAGATGTGCCTTCACAGTGGCCCAGCTGCACACCATGTTAAAGGCGCAGCACCCCCCACTTCCTTCTCCATCTGCCACTGCCATGCACCAGATTACACACTAAAATACGGAACTATAAACCTTAGAAATCAAAAGAGAAACTTATAATCACAACTAGACGATTTTGGTCATTTTTTCAATTCTTTGTTTGGAAATCCGGATGGTTATTGACCTTAAAATGATTTTCGAGCAGATGTGTTTTAATAGTCAGGAATGAAGTCATTAAATACACTGACATCAAAAAAGAATAATTAAGAAGCTGGTAATTAGAAAGATGTATGCACCGCCTATGGCTTTAGCAATTTCACATGAAAGCAGCCACTAATGCTAGCATGAACTCCTCTGTAATTAGACTACAACTAAGGTTGACGTAGTGTTAAAAGGCATCTGGTAAAGACAAATAAGGGCGTTTCTGATTGTTTAAACTAAAAAAAAAATCAAAGTAGAACAAACAGGAAAGCAGGTTTAATAAAATAAGCCCATGACAGCTTGACCTAAAACGCTTTTAATGGCAGCGCTAACAAACTGTTTCTCAGTTGCTTGGTCGACGGTACACAGGCCCTTTTTTATATCTCACAAGGCTCAACTGCTGCCACACATTTCTTGGATATATTTTAGCATATCTAGAAACTCCTGAGGCAGGCAAAATGTCTGGTTGTTCCTGGTTTGGCAGCTGAGGATGTCTGCTCTGGCAGACATACAGTACTGTACAGTAGAGGAGAATGTACTTCGGAATGTACAGTGCATAAGCATAAATAAATTTACTCCAGATACTGAAACACAGTTATACATCGGTATCTCTATGGGTAATATTGTACTTTATTTGAAATTTTTATGAACTCAGGAGATGTTTATAGCTCTGCAATGAAATAAATGTAAAATTAAACGGTTTAATATTAGACCACACAGCAATGGTTCAAATTATTTCAACGAGTTGCAGCATACTTAAGGCCCATTAAATTAATGTGCAGGCAGTAAACGTACATTGGCTGATAGCTTAAAGTGTGTGTTTCGTCCAGGCTGAGCAGTATGCTGGATTTGTGTTACGTATTTCCATAAATATGTCTCAGAAAATAGCTTCCAAATCATTGTCAAAAATCCCCCTGACAAGACCTTATTTATTTTTTACCTGCCAGGAATATGGCGTGCATAATCAGAAATGTTATTAGAGGAACAGACCCCTTGCCTGTTAGCCCTGTTACCAGAGCTCGTAATAACTCTGAAAATGCAAATGAACTCTGGGTAATCTATTAACGTCACTTCAATTTTATATCAGCACTCCAATTTAGCAGATCCTGACACATTCCTGCGCACTGTGTCTCCGTACAAGGGTTCATTTTGCCAGGAGAGAGCGGGCACACAGCAAGCAGGGCAGAGGAACCATGTGCCATCTGTCTCTTCCGACTTTATTACCCGACTCTATAATGAAGCCCCCGTCACAGGAGCCTCACACACGCTCGACTTTCAGATGACAAAAACAACTTTCCCCGGTTTATTTTTCCTTGTAGCAATTATTGTCATTCACACCTTTTTTCTGCGGAAGGGAGGCGGTACGGGCGACTCGTTGTTAATTACCCCAATAGTCACTTCAAGAAGACTCGCTAATTTCAACAATGTAGCAATCCTCCTGTCAGCACCAGAAGGCAGCGAGCTTTGTAATTCCAGCATATGGTTTGAAAACCTGATGGGGAATTTGCCTGCTTGTATTGGCCTTAGAGTCAAAGACCCCATTAGTGAAAAAACAGACGCAGTAATCCAATGAGATTTTTCCAATCCACGCAAATGAGTTATAATTCCCCACTGTGGACGGACCAACGTTAGTAAGTAACAGACTTAAGTTATTTGAAGTAAAACTGAAATATGAGATAATCTCATTAATATACATACAGCATTCTAAGGGGAAAACGTAATGTCCGTGAGCATTCATTGAATGTTGAAAATGGCAAAAGGTGCAGAGGATTTGTTAGGCCTCAAAATGGCATTTCTAATGGTTTATTCTTTGGGCTCTTACAATCTTGGTGATCTGAGGGTCTTAGATATATTTGAAACATTGGCCAGTAACATCTGATGGGGTATTTATACTTGATTACAACATGTGGTTTACTTATCAGATCAAAAAATGAGATACATACACAGTGGAATGTAGCTGAGCACAAATCTATACGTGGTATATGCATATGCAATAATACAGTATGTATCAAGATGCATGAAGAGAAAAAGGTAAAAACTTCCCTAGTGTTTGTTTTATTTCCAGTATAACACAATTTAATTTTTTACAGCATTTTTTATCAGCCATTGTTGTACTAAACAACTATTTCATCAAGCATTAGTTTGAACAACCACCATATGTTGTCCTTGTTTTTTTCCCTCTATATTGTTCTTGAGTCTATATTATATTCTTGAGAATAAAACTGTATTATTGTGTTCCAACAAAAGCTATGCAAATGTTTATTGTTGACCAAAGACATAATAAAAGTAACAGTTAACGGTTCGTTTTGAAAGGAGGTCCTTCAATGTATTCATGTTCATCAATTAAGGGTGTATTTATCAATATTCTGACTGTATAATTAGCTGCTACCAGACCTAATCTAAAGCCCAAATAAATGCTATTTTGACACATATGAATAATAAACAAACTTCCAAACTGAGCTACAGGATCCCAAACAAACTTCATTAGTTCGTCGCTTTCAAAATCCTTTTAAAGCTTTTGGTAGAGCCTTTATTAGAAAGCCAAACATGTGACATCGTTACGAGGGGTAAACTTTCTGTGATTTGTGAATATGAAACAGGAAAGAAAAGAGGCCTCCTTATTTGTCTGTTTGTTGTTTTTCTCTCACTGCCAAAAGAGCTTTTGATTTTCTCTGACTGTCTCCCAAAACATAAATACTTTATAAGACCAAAACAAGTCATTGAGGATGCCTTTCAAGCAAACAAGAGAACATCAGCTAATGTTTAATTAATCAGCAGTGACAAAAGGAAAGAACAATCGTGAAAGAAGTCGACTTCAGGCATCTTTTTGCTGTATTCCCACAGGTGACCCTCCTTCCTGCCCTCCTCTGTCAGTGTGCTGTTCACCCCACCGTCTGCTGTATCCTACACCTCACTGTCAAACCCCTCAGAAAACTACACTGAGGAATTCAACTGAGTGCATCAGTCTGGGAGCAGAAGAGAGAGAGATCCTCTCACCTATAGTGCATCTCCTGTTCTGTATACTGGAACAATCTGCCGCAGAACAATGGAGAGAAGAAAATGGCCATCTGAGAAAGTCAAGGGTTTTGAAGGAAACAAGAATGCTCTCTGTTATACATGGCTGGGTTATAATGTACTTGGAGAGGAGCTCTTTCCCTGACTGCATTCCACACTTCAAAAGTGAACCGTGGGTCAGAAGTCTTCAAGCACCACACAGAGGGGTTATTCAGTGGCATTTCCTTCCACAGATTGACATTGATCTTTTCATTAATGGCACTTCCTGTAACTCTTAACTTTAATCTATATTAATGAATCTGGTTTTGACCTCCATTACTTTATTACATGTCTTTCGTGAGACCTCGACCACAAAAGCACAAAGCAAAACAACACATGATGTTAGAGACCTTATATGACCTGCTTGTGTTGAAATACACACAATAGACTTTTCTTGCATACTTTTCTGATAAAAATAGGCTTTTACTCTAAATGTTATGCATGTAGCGTGCGCTGCAGAACAACACTGCTTTCAGAATGTCATAAGGGTTATAACAAACAGCTTAAGTGGCATTCTTATACGATCTCCTACACAGCCTTACTCATACTTAAGATCCTTCTCAAGGTCAGACTCAGAAAGGCACACAGAAAACTCACTCAAGCTTTGTCAACAGAGTATGAGCTCTATTTAAAGCCAGTCTTCAGGAGACAATCACTGGAATGCTTTGCAGGAAAATGAGAACCTTTGTTATGGTTATATTTATCACTCGCCATTGCTATTGTGACCAACCTGGACCTGAATATTAGCTAAAACCAACAGTGGGGCTTATAATATACTCATGGACACCAACATATAAACATGTGAATGTCATAATGTTTATTTGTAATAAATAGAATCTTTCATTCCATATTATTTTTTGTATATGTTTAGAACATTGTATTTAAGGATATATAGTCTTTTTCTAAATTAAACTAAAAGAACAATAAAAAGTTGACACATTTTCCATAGTGGTCTCAGACTGTCTGACCCCACTGTCTGCTACTTGTATGCACTGTCTATCTTTTATTATCGTGAAATAAAAGGCCTTGTATCATAATTTAGCTGAGACAAGCGGAGATGATGAAAGGAGATCACTCACCCACTTGGGACATCTCTGGCACTGAACCTTTGTAAGGCCCCTCAATGAACTGTGGGGGGTTATCATTGATGTCTTGCACTTTGATGATGAACTCCGAGGGCGGTTCCAGAGGTTGGTTGGAGTCTCTGTCGATGACCTGCGCCGTGAGCGTGTACTCTGCCTTCTCTTCCCGGTCCAGCCTCTTCATCGCATGAATGTCTCCCGTCCTCTCGTTGATGGCGAAGATGGTGCCCGCCCCTTCTCCTGCCAGCACGTACTTGATGTTCTTACTCCCCACATCCAAATCCGTATGGAGCTAAAAAGAAACAGAGGCAGTGAGTGAGGCCTCTTCCATTCATACCTTGAGCGAGATCATTTGAGCGGAACCAGATCAATGCCGTCCATGCCGGACTGATCTCTGATCAGTTAGGTAAAAGAATTATGACCCAATGCCAAGTGCAAAGCAACACATTCTCTCCAAAACACCAGTGTTTTACTGCGACAGCTGAAATGTTCAATCTCAAAAAGACAAAGGAGGTAAAGGGTGACTAAGTCGTGGATTTACAGGTAAGGTTTGGATTGTGTTTCACATCTATCTGTCATTCACTGCTTTATATGTTGGTGGTAAAAGACGGGGGTCAAAGCGTTCTGCTCGCACCTGCCTCAGGGCCCTGTTACCAACTTGAAATCAGCCGCCGGGTCACAGTTCCACAACCAGAAGGCAATTGGATCGTGCCAGGAAAAAAATGGACAAAAGGGAAAGGCCAAGACTGTCCCCGAGTGCTCAGAGAGAACACAGACGGACATCTGCCAACCAATGGGAAGGAAGCCCAGATCTAGCTAATCCTTCTCTCGCTTCCATTCACTTTCTATCATTTGTCAGGTTTTTGTGAGTTGGTTGTTTTATACAATAAAAAATACAAATTTTGCATTCTTTTGAATCTCCTATACCTCTAGAGTATGCTCAAAAAAATTAATTGGAAAGCTGGTAAACGCCACAAAATGGAACAAGAGTTGATTAGTGTGAGCGGAATCACTGATAATCTTACCCTCCACCAGAGCTCACAAATCTCATTTGCGCTTTAATTCAAATACGCGTCTTTAGATGTATCGCGCCAGGTTTGCCATGAAGGAGCACAGGTTCAGAACAGAATGCAGAGCGCTGTGTGAACTTGAGCAACAGAGAACCACATCTGAGACCTCCAGCAGAAGTAAAGATCTTCAGTAAATCACGTGTTTCTCAAACAAAGCTCTCGTATGGTTTTCTAAGACATGGAATATGGTGCATAGCTGTATGGAATACTGTATATGTTTTTTGTCCTTTATGAAGTTTGACAGTTATAGCCACTATGACATATTTTCATCTGGAAAATATCTTGTTTTATATATTGAACAGAGGAAAAAACAGCAAAACTTTTTTTTCCCCACAAACCCAAGTCAGTAGCTACACCCTGCATGGCAACTTTGTTGCTGTTTCTCATTTCTTGAAGCGGTAATATATACAGTCTGGTGCGAGGTGGGAGCACACTTGAGAATGCAGTAACAAGGCCAACATGAGCTTTGAAATACAGGCTTCAAAAAAAGAAAAGAAATGCAGCAATTGCTTAATAACTATGGTTTTATGCATATGTTGTCTCAGTGGTGCTGTTCCCAGACACTGACAAAGTACACACACTTAAATTGTCACACCTTGCACTTTTGTTCTCCTAATTGTCCTATCATTCCACATGAAAGATCTATCTCATTAACACATCAGCTTCACAACATTCTTCCCTCTACGAAAACCCCTAAATGAGGCCAAATTAATGATGTGCGTTTTCTGATGGGAAAGTTCTAGTCTAGCCTTTTTTTCCCTTCCTGTGATTTTTCCTTTATGAGTTCAAGAAAATGACGGATGATACATGTTATCACATGTTGCTGTAATACAAAATGTCAGTGCTGCGGACACGTCACTTCCTCTGTTTGTTTAACCTTATAGCCTTATGTGTGCAGACAACATTTCAGGCTTGGAGTCGTGCCAGTCCCATTCTGACGAGTGATCGTTTAATCTCAATGTGCAAACAATCGACTGAAAGTACGGCTGCGAGGGGGAGGAAGTCTGTCATTATATGAGTTGCCACGGCAACCCCAGTGCTCTAACATCTGACGACATCACTATCTTACCAAACTCTCTTAATGCCCATGTAATACATAGGGTGACAGTTTAGAAGTCTTGTTTTGTACTGTTTTGTTTCAATCCGTCCATATAAATAAATCATAAGTTCTATGATCATTCCACAAATGCAGAAAAAGATCAAAGAAGATCAAAGAAAAAAGCAAACAACTTCCGATCACCTGTAATTTTCATCTAAAAAAATCCTATGATTATGAAACTAAGGAGTATGAGAAACAGGAAGACAAGTATAACAGTTAAAACTCGGGCAGTCTTAAATCTGCCAGCACACTGGTGCGGATTAGCATGCAGAGCTGCCTGAGTGGAGCTAAACAGAAACAGCAGTGGGTTTTACACCCGTCTCTCCTCACCACTCTCCTGTACCACTGTCGTGGAGAGCTGCTTTTATTGTCAGTTCAGGAGAAAATATGTCATTGGCTTCTGGAGATGAAAACCTTTATGGTAGCCAGAGGAACAATCAGGGCCTCTGTAATGAGAAACCCTTCCTCCCCCTTCGCCTGCTGGATGCACACTAAAGTGCGGTGTTAAGCCCTACATGGCAAATTAATGATTGTGCTTCTTGTCAGGGCAAGTGGCAGAGATGGTGTCTACTAAGGGTTCCACTGTGAATGGAAAAGAAAAGATCCGCATCTCCTACAGAGATGCCGTGTCACTCGGCTTCAAAAATGTCAGAGCCTCAACCTAAAGACCATCTCAATGGTCAATTAGGCAAGGCTTAAGTGTAGGGTTGGGTTCAGCACTGAGCAAACTGTAAACATAGACTAAGTGCTACTGCAGTCCTGCCTGGCCACAGCGGTTAGTATGGTCTCTGGTGCAAGACAGCATTGTGTTTATACACATAGAAAATTCATTTCCTTTTCTTGGAACGATTTCAGGGGCTTTCAGAACTGATGCCATCTCCAATTTAACTGCCACCAATGACATTAACTTTCTCATCATCGGCATTATCAGCACTGATATAATTCATTTAACGCTATTCAGGCAAAGGCACTTTTTTAATACATTTTCATTTTGCTTAGTCAGTTAAAGTTGAGCTACAGGAACACGGTGTTACAAAGAATAAAATGTAATTTTTCAAAAGTATAATTACTAAATGGCATCCTTCCGTTGCAATCATCTCAATCTGCAGACGTCTGTACTATCCTATGCTATTCCATAGCATAAATCATGTGAGTAGTGTGTTCACACTGTAAAAATAAATGAGACGCAGTACACGTATAGCCCGACATGTAAACAGTAACAACGTTGATTGTTTTTCTATGCACCAAAAATAATGATCTATCGAGCATTCTGTTTTATTATTATTATTATTCCTTATGATTTTTGAAGTCTGTGTTTTATTACATGCATTACATGTAACCAGTCTCCCCAAACTGCTACCATAACTCTAAACTCCATTATTTTATGCCCAAGCAAGAAAATATGACTTGCTTCTCCATCTCCAGCATATATAATTCATTCTGTCTCAGATATTGAAAAATGGACAGAATGGAAAATAGCTAGGTGTAAATATTCATGAATGATACCTGATCCTTAATATTACAACCATACATAAAAATATGTATGATTGTAATACTTATATTGTAATAATTGTGCTTATGAAAAATACATGGCGTGTTGTTGACTGACGAATCTATCATGCTAGTCTTGAAATATTGCAAAATTGTATTGCATGTTGTGGTTAAGAAATGCCACCATACATAACCTGAAGCATTCATATTACACTGTATATGATCATTAGGAGATCAAATGAGCTCAGAAAACTATGCACTAGCGATTGTTATTATTTATTATTTACAGCTACTCCCATATGTGACATATCCATGCATTTAATTACAGACTAAACAAGTCTTCAATTCATAGAAAAGAATAAATACCTGATGCAAAACTATGAGAGCAAGCATATAACACACACTTGGCTAATGAATACCACATGGTGCCTTGAATGTCTTTCTCTGAAACTTTCCTAGATACATGATTAGCCTTCCTGTGCACCTGATTAATTCCTACTGAGAAGAAACCTCAAGACCTGTGCTTGAAAAGGAACCAAACCGAGGCATTTTTATTGCCACACAAAGCAAATGTAATCAAATCAGAAACAGATAGGTTTTCATAAAACAGATCCAAACTACAGAACCTGATACCCATTATAAAGGAGTTTTATCTCCGTCCAGATAATACAGCTGTAATTTCATATTTCAGCCTAGTCTCGTTTATCCCTGCTTCATTTAGTGAGTAACTGAATGAACTGTGGAGTGCTGCAGGATGTCATTACCAACTCTCCTGTTAAAACATGCACTGATTTCACACAAGTAACACTATCACAAGCAACACGTCAGGTCTGGCCCAGGACAGTGCCTGTTTAGGATTGGCTGTGACTCGGAACTTCTGGGGTGCTAGGAACTAATCTGATCTCCACAGATCTGCTAACAACTAACATTAACACGTAATATTAATAATACAAATACACTAATAATAACAAAATTACAATAATATTAATGCATGATTTGTGAATGTGTCCCTGGAAGGAATCTGTTCATCTGTAGCACACGGACTTGAAAATCACAAGTCACCCATCATGTACATTCCCTTATATTCCCTAAGGATGTGAAGGTACTACAATGCCATTAGCCATGCAAATAACTCATCCATCTCTCCTTGGCAGAGACCAATGCACTGATAGAGCTGCAATTATCATGTTCTTTTCTTTGAAGTGTCTGTTGGCTGTCCCCACAAAAGCTTTAGGGACAGAGGGGGTATCAGGACTCAGGCAGCACTATCTATGCTCGCTGTCTGTTCTAATGTGAAATTACAGAGAGCTCTGTTTTAACATGTCACATCACGGCAGCGTAGACGTGGCAACAAGCAGTTGCTTTGTCTTACAGACTGAAGACTACGTGAGTGCGTGTGCACGCGTGTGTGCGCACATGTTTAAGTGTGACTATGCAGCTCCTTAGTCTTGAGTTTAAAAAACAGCAGGCAAGAGGCATGGGGTAATGTTTCATACACAGGAACACAAAGGGTAAGCATCCTTTCTTGTTTCTCCCTTAAGGTGTACTGTACATTTCATGAAAGAAATACTAAATGATGAAAGCATCCTACTTGCTGCACTCTTTTAGCACCTGTATTTCCAGCGCTTCTTTTTTTGGTGTGTGCCAAGGGCAAAATAAGCAGTTTACCCAGCAAAAAAATCCCACAGCTGATATTTATTTTAATTTCATCTGCTCGCTTTGGGAAGATAAATATAGAGGTCTTCTTCTCTGCCTTGTGAATTATTTTTGAAGCACATCATCATTATTTTTTCCTCCAACTGTTTCTAAGAGTTCGCAAAGAAACACCATGAAAAAGGGGTGTGACCCCAGGAATATTGTAATTATAAACGCAAGGGGGAATTGGGAGGATGTTTATTCGTTTACACATCAATTGTCAAAAAAAACAAAAACCATTAAAGTAACCCACAAAATCACAGAAGACTTCTGGAGGCTGAACTGGAACTGCTGATAGTGATAAAAATTAAATGCATGTTGATGGAGAGAAGAAACAACACATCAAAAAGAATTGACACTTCAAAATGAACACAGTGATGTTCTCAACAAATTACTCATCCATTTTTATTCTCTTTCTGAAATGCCCATTGGTAGTGTCAACAGAGATTTTACGCTGCACTGCAGGCACATCAGCCGACTGTGATTTTTCCCCCGTACCTGCAATTTACATCAGAGCGCATGCACAGGGAGATTTGTGCTGCTGGTAAAAGGGCTGCTCTGACTGAGCACTCTAACAATGCCTCATCCACTCACCACTGTGAGGAGCATTCACTGCCTTCCTGCTTTTAGAGCCAGCACCATGGACAGCGGTCAAGCTGGCCAGAAATCCTTTGAAAATCTGCTTTAAAACTCATGTGCCACATTTCTAAAAAAATAATTCTTTGTTTCTGTGTTGAAAAGAGCTCGCACCGTCCACTGTAAAAATTGATTTAAAGAAGTGGTGTAACCATTAAACAACATTTACTAAACTAGTTTTTCTTGCAACGTGCATACAGAACTTTATTATTTTTATTTTCAAAAACGTTTTCAAACATTTATTAATAGCATACATTTTTGCAATATTGTAATAGTAATAATAAAAGTATTTGTCAACACTGATTTTTTTGCCAATTTTAATTATATTTAATATTTTCCTACAATTACCTTTTTTTTACAATATCCAGCCAGTTAGGACACAGTCATTAATCACTTTAAGCATTAAAAAAACATAATAATAACTTTAATTCAGAAATTGAAAACATCATTATTTAAAAGACGTAGGGTTGAGCCATACTTTAATTGTATGAACACACTGTCAATGCTGAGAAAAGAATAACATTCAACCAAGATTTAATCAAAGGGACGACAGGCTAAAAGTGAAGGCCGTTAAAACACAAGCCAACTGGAAGGAGGGCATGTGGGGGTGTCCCTGTATGTGTGCCCCCTTCCTGTTGCCCCTGACTGAGAGATGGATGCTGGCTGTCACACTCGCCTGCCTTTGTTCTTGGCAGATGCGAAAGGGTCGTGAGGAAAGTGCCCAAACACTCATCAATCTCACTTTTGCCCTGTGTTCCTGCCTTTCCTTTTACAGGTCCCAATAACAATTTGGTCACAACATGAGGAAAAATACTTCCATCCTTCCACAGAATCACGGCACTAATCCGTTGACCTGAGTAACAAGTAAAGACAAACAAGAATAAAAGGATAACTTTAATATACAAAATATTCAAAGTTATTTACCACAAATCTTTGAATTAGGCTCTTAATGGTACTAATTTCCTGTCAGATTATGAAACAATAAAGCAACAGCAAATGAGCAATATTATGACTTTTTTCTGGTTTCCCGTTCTTCATCATCTGTCTTCTCGTTTAGCATTTTTTTTCCTTTTAGTCTCTCTCTATATTTTTATTCCCAAAAACATGTAACTGCAGACTTCCGTCCACAGTCACCAGAGCCCATTACAATATCCTATAAAAACTGTATCCAACACCCCATTTTAAAAATATGGGTCACTGAATAGACCTTAATCCTTCAAAATTTATTTTCCTAAAACAGAAAGGAAAAGGCATTATTACACTTCAGCGTACACTTGATTTGTGCTTTTGTGTGGCACATTTAGATTTTTAAAATTATGAAACACATATCATTATCTACGACAAATTTCACCTTTCTTTGCTTGAATGGAAATTATGTAAATAGGGAGCAAGTTTTCAAGGACAAATGTTAGAACACATTATACATTCCAAAAATGATTGGAGAAAATGTTTGACATCTATGAAACATGAACAGGTCACTTGGAATGACATGTACAGCAGCTCAGCTGTGCTTCTCATGAAGGCTTCTACATTTACGTAGGCCACACTGTGTCCAGTTTGTTCCATTTGCACTCACACACACATAACTGTGCTCTCCCAATAAAATGTGTAAGTGCTAATTAGCCACAGACATCTCCTTGAAGACTGAACAAGAACTTCCAATGGGGGCTAAAACATAGTGAGTACCCCTTAGAGTATTGCAAGTTTATCCATTTACTTAAGACCAGGAATTTATCTCCCAACATCCATGTGCAGTCATGATCTACTACTTTGACCTTTAGCATACGACTTCAATCTCATGGAGTTAGTCATTTAGCAAGGGCCAGCCTGGGTTGGCAGTAAACGTGATGATCCCAGATGGCCCGCCCCCACCACACGTAAATCACCAAGAGAGCCGTGAAGGGAAGTCACAGAGTCTGTCTTCACTGTCTAAAAAGATTGGGACTCCGTAACAAGTCATCCGTCTGTTGTGACATTGATGCCGTAAAATTTGTCCTTAGGCAAGGATTTGGAATGCACAACCAGCTTTTCTAGCTTTTATTTTGGGAGGGAGAGTAACTTTTCCCTCATTCTCTCCCTCTCGCCTTCCTCCGCTCGCTTAGCGATGCACAGACAATGTGAAATCTATGAAGTGGAAGGTGTCAACTCTGAGCTGTCAATCAACTTGTTTATGACACTCAGTCATGCAAAAACAAAATACGGCGAGTGAGAGCGCAGGACCGGCGCTTGTATTGGGTATCCACTCACTAGCTCTTCTATAATTTAGCAAGGCGGGCTTTAAATCTAAACTGTGCTGCGATGTAGTACAACAGAAATGACTTGGATGAAATAGAAGTAGGAAAAAGACAGTGTGTTAATGCACAAGCCTAATGCCAAACTTTAGAGATGCATCAGTCTGAGAGCGCCTACAAAAAGAACTTGAGTCCATTCAGAATGCACTCAAATAAATTACATTCCAAAGTTTGTGAGTCAGTTCGCGTGAAAAATGAGGTGAAATAGCAAAAATCTCTATACTGTATTCTATTAATAATGCAACAGATCAATAATGCATTTAAAATGGCTGCCTAAAATAGCACGATAAGCATATCACAAGAGTTTGGGCTCACTAGAAGCTTTGAATCACATGCATAAAAAATATTAATCAGTAAAAAATATATTCTGCCCTCAATACAATATTCTACTCAAAATATTCAGTAAAAAAATACAATTGGGGAAAAATCTTTGCCTGGAGAATTCAAGATTTTCAAATTTAACACAAGACAGTAAATCAAAGTTTGCCACCCATTTGCTCTTGTGCAAGTACCTAGAGGGACCATGTTTGTTTATCTTCTCCTTTGAGCCTGGCACTTAACCAACCTGAAATTAAGCTGGTGACAAAACACAGCTCTATTGTATGGAAATGAAAATGTGCCACCATTTATGAGCGGCTATATATTATACTGTTTACAAATCACTTTAATGCTTACGCTGAATTCTCTGTACTCCCATAAATTTTTTAAGTCCATCTCTCTGCCTCCTAGTCGTAGACCAGCCAACACTTTTCAATTTGGAAAAAGGAGGGAAAAAAGGACTGAGGTAAAAAAGCCTCCGCTCAAGACGATTACATCTATTCTACCTCATTACTTGCCTTTTGGGAGAAAGAGGAGGGCAGTGAGGCAGACTGCTATCTGTTTACATTTACTGTACAAGACTGAATTACAATTGTGTTCTTCTTGCAGTGCATGGCTCTGTTTAAAGGTCCTAAGGTCCCAAGAAGATGAGGAAAAATGAAACCCCTTCAAGGGATCCCAGCACATTGGCAAAAGTGCAGCAACACAACTTTTATTTCTTTTCAGACTTTCTTTTTCTTTTCACATTTGTGAGACTCCAAAAAATCGAATTGAGAGTATTCATACTTTGAGACTGATTCTAAATGTGATAAATTAAATAGGCCAGCTGAAGGATGGGACAGAAAGACATAGAATGATATTAATTACTTTAAGTGCACAAAGCCTATTCAAAGCAAGGTGTTATGAAGATATCTTCAAAGACACAAGCCATTTGTTGCCTCTTGCATTGATACTTTCTGTTAATGATTTTCTAGTTGTGCCAGAAGGGGTGAATTCTATAATGAACGTGATGTTGTGTGTATGTTAAGGGATCGCTGCATATTGGAGCATTTAACTCGTAACTCAAAATAACGTCTGCATTACTTCAGCATAACGGGGCTGTATTCCCAAGCATAGCTCTGAACAGCCCTTCCTATATATCTGAAGTACTACAGAGTCATCCATTTAAACATTTTATGGCATGTTTGTATCCAACGCATGGCTGAGAGCACAGACATAAAGATGTAATGCAATAAACCGCCTGCTGTCTGTTCATTCAGTTCCAGGCTACATATTTACAATACATCTGCACGTTTATTATTCGCACATGCACAGCAAAAGATGCAACATTGTTCACTCGATTTGTCTTTTCAATGAGTAATTATGGGTTTTTGTGCGCCAATCTGAGAGCCAATCTGAGACGCTTGTTTAACGAGGACTCTCAAGCAATACGCAATGTTTGTTTAACAGCATCCCACAGCCGGTTTATATGACAATCACTATGAAACTGATTGTTGCCTCATGCCTTTTTTAAAAGGTCATCATTCAAAATAAGAATGAATGAGTACAAATATAGAGGGATCAATACAGGTCCAGCTGTTGAATAAATAATGCATTATAAGTTACCTGTGATACATGTGGTGCCCAAGATTATTCATCATCCACCCACTTTCATCTCTCAATCTCCATCATTCCGCCTGGGCTGAAATTGAATGCGAGTTTACTCAGTAAACATGTTTCTGCGATGATATGGTTTATGCTAAACCTACGCCATTAGCATACCAGAGGCGAGAGAACATGTCCATGCGTGTATAACGTGGTCTTATCCCTCCCAGCCCTTGTCCAATTATGGATTATTCTGAACACATCAAATGCGGCCCTGAGAGTACCTCATGTGATGACTTCAGTGATATTGCTCTGTCAACAACTAATTACTTGCTCTGTAATTTACTTTGCAAAAGGCCAAATCTACAAAGGCAGATTCATATATAGATTCATTTGCATACGCAATTAAGTAGACTGGAAGACGAGCAGCGCGTGTGGCAACATGAGTTGTTTCAAACATAACAATAGATCTAGAGAAACAGTCTGTAGTGGGGCTGCACAATATTTTGAAATTGCAGAAATACTGCAAATGTGCATATCGCAATAGTTTGCAATAAATGAATCATGTTAATACTTCAAGAAGTTATGTATAGTCAGTTTTAGCTGATAGCAGAGGGACTGTTTAGATTTAGTGATGCTTTTTTTTTCCCAGAAAGAATGTGAAACGTATGTTGGTTAAATAATTTCCAGTTTATAAATATATTTGAATATAATTTTACAAATTCTAATCATATCGCATATTACATTATTTAGCAAATTAGCACATTGTTTCTTTAAAACTGTGCAGCTCTAGTCTGTAGATTATGTGATAAAGTAATGGCAGTTATAACCAAAAATCTTATTTCAAGGTATGGCTACTTTAATACCATGGTAACCACATATATCACCATAATCTAGTGATCTAAACACGTTAACATAAAAAAATCCCATTTTAAACCAAAAGGTAGGATTAGTCAACAGAAGAATAATAGGTCAGTACAGAAAAACCAAAAGGTAGGATTAGTCAACAGATGAATGATAGGCCAGTACAGAAAAATATTTACATTATGTAACCAAAACAAGACTCAAAACAGTGAAGCATAAGAAGAATGACTAGATGAGGGCTATTGTTTGAAGCCGTCATAAAATAGCTGATATATGCATTGTTGCACACCTGTTCATCAGTTGAATTCTATATTAGTGCAGCACGCTGCGACATTGCCTGGCAAACATAAACAACCTACAGTTACACCATGCCTACATCAGACGTGCGCAGCGTGGCACGCTGTGCCAAAACAAAATCTCTCCCAATATAATCAACAAAGCTGTCTGCACTGAAAGTGCTCGTCTGTGACACACTTTGGAGTGTATGCTATAGTTATCTGCTTGGTGTTGGATTTTTTTTAAATCACTGCACAGATGCAGTGTTTTACAAACACTATAGCGCAATCTCTACTTGGTAACACATTTCTATTCTTCACAGTGTATATACCTACACTGCAGCCAGTCTAATGTGGAGATCTGAGGATGTGTGTGGTGGATTCTCACATTTGAGGTGTGATGGGGAGTTGGCTGACTTTTTATATTATTAGCTGATTTCTGTAAGTGGTTCCATGTATGGGGCCCACATTAGCTCAGGATGAACTCTGCGCTGCTCCATTAGTCTTCCCCAGATAATGCTACACTTCTCAGTCCCGTTTACTTAACATGCTGGATCCGGCCTCCTCGATTTGCACTAATCAACTGATAAGGCGAAAGCCCTTTCACCAATCCCCGGAGGGTGAAAACTGAACTCCTAATGGTCATTAGTAGTAATTATGTTCCCTAACAGACACATCCAGCCCAGCCCCTTTTACTCGTAAGGAGTTAGTTCCTCTATGGGTTTAAATTGTACTCATGCACAGGATGTGCCCTTATTGGCGAGAACCGCAGCCGCTCACACATACGGTAAACGGAAAGTTAACTCTATTATGAGGAACAGCTATATTAATGCAATATGGCTGTGATGCTTCCGATAAAAAGCAGTAACAACTTAATTGCGAGTGTGAAGTTACTTTAATATGTGATACAGTAAAGTGTCCCGGTGCTGTAAAATCAGCATTCTTAAAACACCTCTCATCCAATCAGATTCAAGGATTCAACTGATGTTAAATGTAAAATATAATGAGGAGCAGCAAGACAATTTTTCTGTTTATTTAAAAGAGCTTTCTTTCTCTTTCATTGCTTTTCCTCCCCTCAGTTCTTTCAGATCAAACCTTACTGACCTATTCCCCAGAGTCTGACTTGCAAAGAGTGAGCTGTATTGACAAGAACAAAACTACTGGCAAGGGACAGTGAGAAATTCAATAACATGTGTATAGGCCCTTCCAACAGCCTTAGCATCACCACTGTAATCTCCTTTTCCTCCTTGTCATTTTGTCATCATATTCACCTGATAGGCTTATTACAGATTCAAGCCTAGACAAGGACAGAGCAGATGCAGTGATTCTGCAGTGGCATCAAATGAAAACACAAAGGGAAGGAGAGAAGCATATTGCAAGGCACTTTTGAAGGGATCTAAACAAAAATGTATTTTTTTCATACTGCATTCTTTCCCATACTCCTGTAAAATAATTTACATTCTTATTGTGATGTAACAACTAAATAAAGCCATAACAGAGTTTAGCTTTAATAAAGTTTGCATGCAAAATGATTCTAAATATAGGACAAAATAGTTTTATATATATTATTTACAGAAAATGAAAAATGAACTGACCCTAAACTCATTTCAGAGTAACAAAAACTAAATGAAATATGTTATATGCATAAAAGTGTAGCTAATCATGTGTAATCTACCGTACATATAAAGAAAATGTGTTTATTGATGAATAGCTGTACTGAAGACATTTGCCAGAAAGCCTTATGGAGATAGTTTAAACATTGAAATGCTTAAAAACATCTTGCTATCGTTTAAAATAATCCTATCGTTTCGTTTAACAAAATCCTGGTTCATAAACATTAGAATGAATTTGTAACAAATTTGTGTCTACGCACCTTTTTGCAAATCTGATCTTGTGCCACATCCTTTTCCGTACATAAATATGCAACTAAGCTCTATCTATGAATGATGTTGAAAATGATATGTTCAGTCTCGTATTATCAGTAATCAGATGCTGGGGGACCACAATGTTCATATGATTCATTTCAGGTCACGAACAAGAGATGCAGGGGGATGTAAGTTTTCCTAGCTTCTCCTGGAGCGGTGTAGCCGGCGCGACAGCCCATTGTCGCTAAACTAATAAAGAGGCCGGTGTGCAGGAGCGCAGTAATTATCAAGCCTGGGATATCAGCGCGGTATTTATGAAAACACTACGCTTTAACAAAAGAAAAGGTCACGCGCACTGGCAGGCCGTCTCTTGAATAGATTTCTGGCTGCACGTGGTGCACATGTCCACAGCCGAATGATAAGCTCAAAACTCGGTCTGCAGGGTAAACAAAACAAACACATGCCTTTTTGAACTTGAAAAATACACATGGAAATGTTCTAAAAGCACCACAGAGACAGACAAACACACTGAAATGCAGCAATGTGAGATCGGATCGATCCAGCAGGGTGCAACTGGCTAGCTGGGTTGTCCCCTTTGACTGTGTGCGATGCATTTCAGGATTTATGAAAATATTGAGTCATAAGGCAAGCGGAGCCCAGACAAGAATACATGACATGTTTTTGGTTTTCTTCACGCTGATAAAAATACACAGCAGCAGCGCGACAGTGACCTTGCATTTGTAATGCGCACACCTGTAATGTTTGGCATGACATCGCAGATCCGTTATTGGCCAGAGAATTTCTGGTACACCGTCTGTCTCTGCTTATGGGTGCATGTTACTGTGTGATTGCACGTCAAGGTTTACATATGTGTTTGCGCTTGTCTGCGAGCGTGTGTCTTCGAAAATCCAATAATGCACTACATTAAAAAAGTAGGACGGTCATAGCGCATAAGAATGTAGCTGTTTGCCCTGTGTACAGTGAATTTGCTTTTGCAAGAACGCACAATAGATTTCTCATACCGTTTCTAAAATGCCAATAGCTCTTTCACACTTTGAGAAAATGATACACATTTCTGAGGTATTGCACAATATGTGCCATTACCATCCATGTGTGTATGTGCTCTCGCTGAAAACTGTTTTGCTGCAGGAAAAATTGGTAAGAACAAACACTGTCATATCTCGCCACCAATCAATTTGGCAACTCAATAGTAAATCCTAAGTCCTGAATAATAGTAATTGTATGTTAGATAATAATAATTTAGACCTCTGTCTTTTCCTGACACATTAGTGTAGGAGGTGAGAGAGAGAGAACACATTTCCTTTATATATTTTTTCACATCATTGTACATGACCACTTCAGCAGCACAAGCTAATGAACTGGAAGATAGATACCAACCAGTACTTGTGGAGTACTGTGTTTCCAATCCTTTTCTCACTTCCGGTTCTGTCTGATTTCCTTCATCGCTATACCAGGCAGGTGTAAGCTCAGGCCTGCATGAGAGCCACTACATGGGTCCTTGTTCCGTTCCTCATGTTGCATTGCTCCTCACCCACTCACTCTCTCTCTCTCACACACACACACACACACAGACAACTGGCCCAGTACAAAGAAAGCCATCATTCTTTGAGTGTAATTCCAGAGGCCAGCCTATACAGGCCTGATAGCCATTAAGGATTCATGATTCATCTGGATCTCATATTATAACGGCTTGAATTTTTCATGCAACCCTTCAATGCCAAGAAGAGGAAAAAAGGAATTGAAATTAGATGAAATGTTGTCTGCAAAACCCACCCAGCACATTAGCATGTTAAAACCTTGTACTATTACAGCAGGACCTGTGACAAGATTTGTTCCATTTTGTTAGATATAATTATCATTTTAGAATGTCTGCGCTAGAACGGATCATGTTTGGACATTGTCACGATGCAGATGTGAGAAAAGCCATTTGCAACTGATCTCTATGCGCGTGTGTGTGCGCGCGTAGACGTGGTTGCGTTCTCAGAGTTCGTCACGTGAAGCATTCACTCTCTCCGGGTTAGGTTTTTTTGTCAGCGCTTTCAACCAGGATAATTAAACGAAAATAGTTAATTCATGATAAAGGTCAGTGCCACACTTCACTGGCTTCCAGACAATCTCACAGGTGTGTCACTGAGACAACCGCTGCAATCGATTCACCATGGTTACTTTTTATTCCTCTCAAAATGGCTGCCACGCAGCAACAGACACCAACAACAGCAGGAGCTGGGATGCCAGAATGGACCGGAAGCGTGGATCTGCTTCCCCTTTTGTTGTTATTTTGGAGCTCGGGCAGATTGGAGCACACTGTGGCTGTTTTTATAAATCTAGAAATAGACCTCTCCTCCCACTCGATCCCATTGTCTACACCTCGCCTGCCCACGTTTGCTCCAAGTGAACCACCAGCCAACGACACATCAAATAACACAATAGCAACATCCATTCTTAACAAGATTACTTTATCCTCACAGTTTGGCTCTCAGGCTTTCATGGGTTGAGGGAGCCTGGGATAAGCCCTGCTGCCTGCGGTTCCCCAGGCACAGGGTGCCGTCTGTAAGAACGGACTGCTTAGCTCTGCCAAGCATCAACTGACTCATTGGATGACTTAGCAGCCTACAATGACTATACCAGAGACCAATTAGGAGGTTTCAATAATTATAATCAAGTGTTTAAGTAATCAGGATTGAAAATTGCTGTCCAATATGATGGAGAAATTAGCCTGGCTGCCAGAGCCTAAAATGGCTCACTTGTTCTTGCATTAAAGTGACTTGCAGGAGTGTGGAATTACGTTCTTCTGCAACAAGTGAGTTATGATTCACCGGATGTGATGATCTGAAGGTAATTTTTAGAGTGTAAAACAACACTGGGGAAGTGCCTGAAAACATTCTGAGGTGCTTAACAAAATGCTTCTATGTTATATAACAACATATGCATTTGAACACAATAGCTCATTCCAGAAACATATCTGACATTAAAACATAACATCAACGTGATCCCTCATGATTTCAGTCTATACACCGAAATAACTATACACAGTGCAATCCACAGACTCTCGCTGTGCTGAATGAAAGGGCCATATAACACGCTTTAGCAGTGAAAGATCGAGCCCAGGCGACACACTAAAGGTTAACTGCTTAATTCCAGTGATTAGTCCACACAGAGTTCAAGGCTCTCTGCCAAAAGCCTTCATTTAGCAGCTACATGCACCACCTCCGCAAGTTCTCTCAACAGCCAAAACCCAGATACTGCTGGCAAACAAAGGTTAACATCAGGTATGTGAAGTACCCAGGTGGGTGGGGGCCGTCTCTATCATCCAGACCAAGGCCAGAGCATGATCAGTGTTTCATACCTGCTGTAAAAGGGCAAAAATACTTGACTTAGCTGTTTTATTTTAACTTTAGCATGCACAAATTTAATCAAAAGTAAAAAAATTGACAGAGTCCACCACAGTCTCTGAGGCTAGAGCAAAGGTATGAGAATTGATGTGACTATGTGGCTTATAGAGAAAGACCATTATAAAAGGTTTGTCGATGTATGGATTTTTCTTCCTCGGCTCCGAGATGCAAGGTGGGCGGCCTTTGCACAGATTTTGTCTGCAGACTCAATGATCAGAGATGAGCAGGAAAGATGGCCGTGGATATTCAGCACCGTGCACTGCCATTACCTGACAGCGTGAGTGAAATTGTCTCTGCGTACAGTTGGTTGCATCTGGCGGTTTTCCGAGCCCTGCCTGTTTTCCGCCTGTGTAACCTCGCTCTCCCTCATCAGGGTGGCTGCAGGATTGCGCTCGCTCCCGTCTCCTCCTCGCTATGTGAAAACGTTTACACAGGGTTCATTGCGGATTCTCGCAACGTCTGGAAAAAGACCGATGTGAAGGTGGGTGACTGCATGCAGATTCCCCGGCCCCAGTGACACTTCGGAAAAAGATTCAGAGCTGAGGGACGGAGAGCGAGGCCCCTGTGTGTGCGCACGCACGAATGTGTATGTTTGTGTTCTTGTTACCACCGAGGATTGTGGGATTTACACCTCAAACAACTCTCCCCGCAACTAGACCCTATAAGTCACTGCAAAGGTGCTCTGGTGCTGTCACACCTCTGGCACACTGGCTCATTACGCCTGCTGGAACTGTATATCAGTGAAAGTTTGCTCTATGTGTGTGTTTCTGTATTGCGCGCCTACTTTTTGTGCGAAAAGGCGGAGTGGAGATTCTGTGAGGGTATTAAGCAATGGAGATCGAAGAGAGAAATAAAATGCCAGCAGTTATTTATTTAAATGCTGGGCCGTATACATATTTAATGATTCAGGAGCACCTGCTGAAAGGCAGCTGGAACGAGTCTTTTGTCTGTAATTGCGGCTGTATCGTGACCCCGGTGTTGTAATGGAAATATGCTTAGCTCAAGAAATGCTCCTCTGTCAAGTTTGGACTCACACACACGTATGCACAACAATTACATGCACGCATGAACGCGTACGCACACACGTACATGCATACACAGGCAGACCTTGTTAATGGGGACAAAAACAACAACACAGAGCTATAGACAAGCTGTCCGGCTGGTCCAGGGAGGTGTTAATGTGATCCCACAGCTCAGCTGGACGCGATGCAGGGTCCTGGTGTTTTATTACAGCCACGGTGCAGAGGGAGCGAGAGACAGAGATAGACAGAGAAACAGAGAGCGCGCTCACCTAGCAATGATATAATGGCTTTAAAGGCCTGCATGACCCACAGCTCCTGGGTGAAATAACACACTGAATAGGAGGCATGAAATAGAAAACACAGTGAATCTAATGGTGAGGAAAAAAGAAAGAAAGGACCATTGACTTGCTTTGGAGGATTCTATGGAACATTTATTGTTAATCTTGCAATGCAACCGCCAGCATGCTGCTGAATTTGATAACAGTACAATGGAGCAGTAGAAGCTGTAGGTCAGTGGTTAGCACATTGTCTATGACACATTGAGCTTCGGACAGCATGCAGCAAGAGTTCATGCTCAGATTTTTTAGTTTTCCAGTCCTGTTGTTTTTCCTTTACTGGACCTATCCATAAAACATTTACATTCATGCATTTGTCAGAAGTTTATCTATAGTTGAATCATGCTGCATTTAATATATACATTTGATGAGTATGTGCATTTCTTAAGAATCGAACCATTGACCTTCGTGTTTGCCAGTGTCATGCTTCACCAGGAGCTACAGAAAAGCATTATGGTGGTAAAAAGACCAAAAAAATAGTTTTCTTCTCTCCTACTTTCTATCTGCATCACCAGTGACATATTCTCAATCACAGGTCAAACTACGAGCTGCAGATGGATAGCAGTGGTCAATGCTGATCATCAGCGTCTCATTACTTTGGTTACTGATAAGTCCACTAATACCCTCGTTAGTGCCCACTCGCCGGTCCTTCAATCACATGGAACTGCTCGATATCCATTAGAACCCGCGCTGCCTCTCCTAACCTAAGCAAATGCAGATTAATGCATAAGATCTTTTCAGATCAGAGGAGCATATGTTGGCAGAGGGATATCATGGCGGGGTCAGAAGATAGACCTTTCATCTGATAAAAAGTCCCTCATCCGATGGCCGCAAAGAATGAAGTCGTCTTACGCACCACAAGCATAGCACTCTGCCCTGTGTGATGGAATCGAAGAACATGGGAAAATCATAAATCAGTGCAGTGACCCCGACCCACTCGTTATAATCTTGTTACATGTGTAATCACATGAGTAATACGCAATCAGGTGTGGAGTGTGCAGTTCTAGATGTTTCAGATCTTTAAGTTGTTGAAGGGTATTTATAAATATATATATATATAAAATCTTATATTACAAAGATTTTACAAAAGATCTTACAAAAATAATATTATATTTGATTTACAATTTCAAGTTTGCAAATTCACAATTTGCAAACACATTTCCCACAATGTGTTAAATATATAAATTCCTACAGTTCCCAACTGTGTTATTCTACAGTTCTACAGTTTTGAACATTTTACTATTATTCTATAATGTGGAAAAAATAACAATAAAGATTAAGTGATCCTAAGATTTTGTCCAGTAGAGTATACTGATGCATCACAGTGTTTGGCAGAAGAAGTTAGGCGATCTGTAAACAAGCTTAGTGTCCTGAAAGTGAGAAGTTGTAGCGTGTTGCAGAGCAGAAGAAACACAGAACGAAGGAAAACAGCTGAGAGTTAGAGCTGTAATTCTCCAGAGTGGATCAGTAGGAGGAATATAGATAATTCATGAGGTG
Source organism: Botia almorhae (assembly GCA_036877575.1). Taxonomy (NCBI): domain Eukaryota; kingdom Metazoa; phylum Chordata; class Actinopteri; order Cypriniformes; family Botiidae; genus Botia; species Botia almorhae. Next base: position 18,105 of record JAZGTJ010001084.1, on the reverse strand, counting down.
TCAAGAAGGTTGAACAGGGCAAGTATTGCTCTGTGGTCTAACTTGCACCACTCAGTACAGAGCATGACCAGAAGCGTTTGAACCACAGAACTGCTTACAGCATGCATATGTTACAGCTGTAATATAGAAAGTCGTACCCATGCTCAACCATTGTTTCATGCAGAAATCCTTTGAAGCAATAAATGCAATCATATTGTTTTCAACTCTCTTTGAAAATAAGTGTTTTTGTTACAGCTGTGTTTTCAGAGCAAAACATTTCCTCCGTAGAATTGTTGGGGCAGTTTCATTGGCTTCCGATGCCCAATGTGTCAAGGCAGCAAAAAAACACAGTGGCAGTTAACAGCAAATCCTATCACAGGCAGCATAGAAAACATGAATCGATTGTCCGTTTCGGGGATTCACTGCTCCTTACATTCAAACTGTCACAATATTTTTCTTTTCCCCTTAGCTATAGGGCACACTTCCAAGTGCCGCTAAAACAAAACAAGCTACATCTGAAAGCAACATTTCTATCATATCCTTTCATTGCAAAATGGCCATTTCCAATTGAAATTAGAGCAGTGTAGCTTTAACACAGGCCGACATTAGATTTATACCCCTTCTTAGCTGCAGTCATTGTGCAGTGTGAAACTAATCCACTCTGGCTTTCATTACAAAATGACAGAGCGCTACTAATTAATATTTGATAGCAAAGTTATTCATATTTAATATTGTAATGTAATTAATAATAACATAATGAATATTTCAAGGTTAAGTTGTAGGCTCGCATTAAATGAAGCGTTGGAGAATAATACTGAGCTCACATGCTTATTTACACGGATGCATTATTGCTTAATTTGGGTTGAACGTACAACGTAAGATGATGATATGGATTTAAACCCAGATGCAGTCACGCCTGTATGTAGGCCAAATCTGTGCTGGTAAATGTCCCTTTCATTTCCTCCCGTCCCCTTTTCAATAAATATGTATTGAAAGCATGGCATAAGCAGCTATTTAATCTTAAAATCAGCCTCACAGTAAACCAGACATCAGCATAAAGGAGACATACTGTATGAGGAATCAACTGGTGTCTGCTTGCGAAAAACATAATTTCTTAATGTATAAAAAAATGTTTTGACACAAAAGGATTTGCAGGCACCCTGATGGCTTTTCAGCCCATCTATTACACCATCTATCAAGTATTTGTCATACTCACTGCAAAACACCAAAGGAAACAAATGTCCACAGGCACATATCCATTTTCCTCTCTGAATTAATAATCAAAGCCATTTTCTTGCATTCAAACTGACACTCCCAGTGATCTTGTTCTTAGCTCGGATTGCTAAATATGAAAAGCTTATTATCCATTCTCTTTTTGCCACAAACACATATAATCTAATCAGAGATAAGAGCACAGTATGGTAAGAAAAGACATCAGACGGCAACGCTATTAATTTGAACAGAGTACATCTGTGCTCTACGGAGAAGAATGGTATCCATCATTATCTGCTGTATTTAGGCATCAGCACAAGCCCCAGCCAAAAGAGGAGGGAACAAAGCCATGTGCAAGATAGCATCTAACTGACATATGCTATAATCAAACTGACAATGCTTTAAGTAAACACATCCACATTGCTTTTTGTTGAGCCAAGACTGCAATTTGTTCTTTTCTACCCCTTATTCTTGTTTGAATGTATGAATGTTTTTATAAAAATATAATGTATTCAAATGGGCTACAGCTAGTACTTTGTTAGCAAGCTCATATAGAAATCACATGCACTTACTGTGTCAGGACTAAGGACTGTAATATTGGCAAATCCAAGGCCAGTAGTGATGGAGTCTGAACTGAAGCATGTAGGTGTGGTCGTGTCGATGCAGGACACGAGTCTGAGCACCGTTCGTGAGTATGCTGAGTGTCATCTATTTGTGGTGAAAGTTTGTATATGCAAAATCCATACCAAAAATATTTGTGGAGTAAGTGTCATAGAACTCCATGACCATCTGAAACCAGCTCGGTCTTGTTTAAAGGGGTTATGCATGGAGCAGATCAGAGCTCCAAGATCAACATGAGGTGTGCTGTGTCTGACGTGCCCTTCACAACCAGGTGACGGCGAGCAGCATCTCCAACCCAGTGAGTCAGACCACTGAGACCAAACAGCCAGGCAGAACAGCTAGGAGCTTGCTGTCATGCACCGTAGCTACCTCTCTCTCTCTCCCTCTCTATTCTTCTTTTAGCCCTGCCATGCCCACTTCTACATGTATGCTAATTGTCTCCTCCGACTGGCAGCTGGTGCTCAAGGGAAGTTCAGGCAGTGACAAGACAGGAGCTGGGTGTATAATTAAACATTAGACCAGCACGTAATAAAGCTAAAGGATAAAATGAGTGTAATCTGGGCCTGAGGTTCCCCGATAATCAGCCCACATCCACATGCCTGGCAGAGATGGTAGAAAAAGAGAAAAGTAAAAAAAAAGACATGCTGATTTGAATGACCCATTTGAATCACACACTTCCCACTCCTTATTTGATTCATTTTTTAATTAGAGAGAAAGAGCGAGAGAGGACTGCAGATCTTAGGTGATGGAGAGAGGGAGAGATAAAGAGAGAGCGAAAGGGTATTCAATCTCTTCCGACAGTGTGGCTTCCTATCTCACAGCAACATGGAACTTATCTGAGCACCGCAAGCCATGCTCATGAGCACTTAACCTTGCGGTGAGGAAAAAAAGGCACAGCAGAAAAATGACGCTCAATCAATGCCGGCCCACCAAGGAAGCCGTATACAGCAGCACCCCTCGCACTCGACCACTCACCCGCGCCGTCTTCCAGCAGACAATAACTCTTTCTCTAGCAATTTAGGAGGTTGCACAAAAACTTCATGACATTGAATAAAGCACAACACATTACGGAGAGGCAGAACAGCACGCTGCTGTCTGGGCGCTTGCAGTGGTTCTCCATCACCCACAGAAAGCAGCGTAGCATCGTGGACATGTCTGCCAGAAAGCATCGCACTCATTTGCTCTTATACCTTGGAGATCATCGCGGGGAGCCCATTTATTGTGTTTGTTTATTCATTTCTGCTGATCAAAAGCTACGGCACAATCCAACAAAGGCTGTTTAATTGCAGCTCTTGAAAAATTGATGCCGCTCTTAAGGACTTTTTTGTATCACGCAGACGTTGGGAAAACACAGGTGTAAAGGCCACATGAGAGCGCATGTTTTATTCACATGCCCGAGCGGCAGGAGGAGGCAAGTGGAAAAAGTGGAGAACTCGAGTGAGAGGCCTTAATTAGCTGAGGTCCAGCCAAATTCTGGACACACAACGGATGGCATTTTCAACCTCGGCGACAGTGACGATAGCGTCCAATTAGGACAGCGATGCTAATGCATCCTTACAGAAACAGATTTTTTTAACCTGTTAACAAGTGACTACGGAAAAATGACAATAAAAAAGAAATATATGATTTTGAGGAATTAACGTGTTTGGTTGGTTACAGGAAAGTGATAGTTGTGGGACAGTTTAGCGCCAGGTAGAGCTCTGGAGGTTCACGGATGCAGTGATCTGTGAACAGGCTAGTTTGGCCTGTTCTGACTACAGTCCTCTCAGGACACCGAGCGCTCTGCACAGGTCGCGTGCCAAGTCACTCTCCTACCCTGTAAATATCTCAATGCCACCTCTACACACACACACGACGGCAGAACATATCGCATCTATAAAACTCAATTTAAGCTTCTCCTCACACCTCAGAACATTTTGAGGATTTCTAAATACAACACAATAAATATTTCTCCAGAGGTCTAATTGTTCATTGCCTTATATGCATTAAATACAGGTTAGGATCTGGCTGGGATGGCAACCGTGCCCTCTTCCTCACAGCAATTATTGCTTCCCTCACAAAATGTCAAATGCAAAGGCATTCAGGCAGCAGAATTAATGTTTCCACATGATAAGTAAGCTTAATATTCAGTCGACAATTAGACTACTCACCCTGCCAACCAGAATTGGATCGGGTCCAGAGAACTCCTCCAACACAAACATTTGATTCCAAACCCATCCTCTCTTGGCACGATTCAGGATTCTTTGTCCTTCGCTTGGCCTGTTTCGCAGGATCACGGCTGATGCGGTTTGTAAACTTTGTGTCTGATTGTTTAAGGGAGTCATGGAAGAGTACGGCACACAAGTAATCCACACTAGCAGGAGAGAAGTCCAAAGGTCTCTCTGCATCTCCTCCCTTCTTTTTCGCATTTTTGTAATGTTTTCTCACGTTGTATGTCTTTTGTTTCCCCTCCAAAGACAGGGGTTGACCAGCTGACAGACAGCTGAACAGTTACTCTTTTGTTCTGAGTATCCCCCAGCTTGGGTTCATGTTGTGAAGATCACAGATGCACTCTGATGTATCTCCAGAACAGAGAGAAGGGAGACACGCGGCCAAATGCAACATCCATTAGTTGGTTCATCAGTGTAAGAGATCTAGAGGAGAGAGAGAGAAATGCAGACTTACAGGAAGTGTGTGTAAATAAAACTGATAAGCTTAAGTCTCAAGGTCGGTTTGATGTGACATCAACAGGGCAAATAAACAGTTTGTCTTTTACAGGAGCACATGCGGCATACAAAAATATGTATATGACTTTTTAATTTAGGAACTATGCAACAAAGCCTATAAACATTTACTATTTCCGTATACAATATGCCTTGTGTCCTCATATCCACTTATATTTAACACCAGCTATTGTTTTATAAAGAAAACAGAAATGTTATCATCCACAAAACAGTAAATAATAATGCAATTAAAAGTTAACTTTTTCCTGTTTAAAAATATAGCTATCTATCAATAAAAATAATGATAACCTGCAGTAATTAAAGGAAATTAAATGACCAAAAGCATTGGACTATAATTGTATTAAACTTATATATAGCACATTAAAGAACAGAAGTATCCTCTTATGCCCATGAGTTTATATTTTCATTTCTCTGAACCAACTGTTTTAAATGTCGTTGACATATTATTACATTATGATATATTATGGCATTGTTTGTTACACAAAATATATCTGCAGTCATAAAAATAAAAAGAGATAAAAATCTAGAAAACCTTTCCACAAAACCTCAGTTAGATATCTGTGATCCACTATCTAACAAATGTAATGACATGAGGGTGACGGATATGAGAGAGGAGAATGTAGTCAGTGCGACATTAGAACTGTTTTTCAATTTGTTAATACTACTAAAAATATTGCTGTTACTGGGTGTTAATTCAAAACCAAAAATGTGCACCCAGAGTCAATGGTTTTCACCTCTCTGGTCCACCATACAATGGTCACAAGCTGCATTTCACTAAACTGGATTATTTAGCCGATTGTTTTCCAGCAGCATACTCTGGAGAACAATATTGTCTCTTCTTTCTGTTTCTAGGCATCAATATGCAGTAAAAAGGTGGTCAAGAGAAATTCAATCTTTTAATCTTATCAAAAGTAGCATAATTCACAAAACGAAAATAAATAAGTCTGTTTTTGAAGAGAGGTGTACACTAAATCTCAATAAAAATGCCATTTTTAAGTAACACATAATTACCCTGTAGGCTAGTAAGTGAGCAAAACATTTAAAACATGCAGCTCCCCCACAGCTTACTCTTCCTCCGCACAATGTAACTTCAGTTAGCAGTAAAGCGTTATATCGCTCCAACATACCTTCAAATGGAGACAAGCGCAAACAACCGGCAGACAGGTTATTTAACTCAGCGTGCAAATGCAAGAGGAGAATCGCTGGAAAATTTCAGCACCACATAGAGTGGACAGCTCCTCATGAAAAGTGGCGCTGAAAACCAGCTTACTGTTTACGATCGGATTTTGTCTCTCTTTAAAAAAATACAAACAGCAGGATTTTAGCACCTATTACTCTTGTGCTCTGCACTGCTGAAAATACACGGCACGGTAAGTTGACTAAGTTGGTTATAACAGAGGAATAAAGCGCGTTCTTCTGCAAAGTGAACACAAATATTTGATTATCGTTATTCCTGGCCGATATGCCCAATAAATGATGAACAACGGGTACGACGGTGTGTTGTCTGGTCTGCAGGTGTCGACTGACCGGGCTGTCAAACTGTCTCCCTCTCGGATCAATCACCGCAGCGCAAACACGATCAAACGAAACATCCACTAGATTTCAGTCGAGCCAAATGAATGGGTCCACACGCACCTTCAGCCAAATAACAAATAATGTCTACAATAATGTTAATGCGAAGTCTTTAGTACTTACTGTATCTCATCCGGACGTCCGTTCCATGTCATTTACAGAAGATAGAAAAAACAGTGAAGCAAAAAAGACGTGACTTGTTTCAGAATACAGTTGGCACTTGTTTTTTTCTTTCAGTAAATTCTCTGTCAATTGAATGTGGATGAGAAAAAGAGAAAAGATAGATAAGAAAACTGGTTGTCAGACGCAGAGGGGAACAATTAGGATCCGCGCAGTTTGGCGACTTGGCGTTGACAGGGTGTCGGTTAGCTCCGGTTAGAGTGGAGGAGTGAGGAGAGATGGACTTGAGGTGTTTGGTGGGAAGAGCCTCCCCTCTGCCGCGCTCATTGGGCTGATAAAGAGGCAGGTCCTCAGCCCTGGCAATGAATGCGTGCGCCCCTACCCTGGGAATATTGAACTTTTATGGCAGTGCGTTGGCGTTTTTCCTCCCTTTCGAAAAAACGCATTTTGCCAACAAAGCACCCAGACGTATGCCACCGGTTTATAATGCGACGGTCCTCTAAACGTCCGCCGTATTTAGCCCTGCGATTAGAATTTGATGAGATACAGGATCAGTTGCCAAAAAATACGTGGTGCTGTTTAATATGGCATATCAGTGTCGCTCTTTCTGATCGGCCAGCATGATTTTAGTATGAGACTGAGCTGTTCTTTTCCACACTGTAGACTGTAGAAGTACGATACTGTGTGAGTTACTCTGAGAGACTCGCTGTGGCGGTGACGAGCGATGAAATTCAAAGCCTTCTGGCTCAGCTCATGTATCACAAAATCAGAATGTATCAACAGAGCTGTGTGGAAATAAAAGAGTGCGTGTCACGATCTCATGTTTAAACCCACAACTCTGCGGATAAACCAGATAAAACTAAATAAACGAAATGATGAAATAAACTGAAGATGTTGGTATTTTCACACGGGGCCCTTATTATTAGATAACATCTGTGATGGGAGATTAATACTCAGCTGTTCAATATCAACTCAGAACTAATCAAGTGTGTTTTATTTGTTCAAACTACTCAACACAGCTCTTTTTGACCTTATTAACTATTTACTGGGTGTTTTCTGGGATTTTTGTTATCAAAAAGATACTGAAATAAAATACCAGCTCTTCGCCATTCATTAGCGCACATTTGATTAACCTCAACGCATTTCTTGTCCGCAATTGTAGAAGATCCAGTTAAAGATTCCCATGAGGCAATAATATAATCTGGTGTACGAGTGCGTCTCATTTAAAACTCAGATTAAACTGGCTCCCTCTAGCGGTCAGACTTCTGACAGGCATCAAGATGGTGGTCAATTCATTCGGCATGATCAATGTAAGACATGCTTTAGTCACTGCTGTTCTCCCCATAGACAGTTAAAGCAAGTTGTGTATTTATTTTAATAATTCAGATCATAATTTCTGATTATGATGATGATAATAAATAAATATAAATGCAAAATGTAAATTTAACTGTCCTACTAGTTATACTTTTTAGACAAGCTGTTTAAAAAGTAAAGTATGTTTTCTTACAACTCAGTCCATAAAAAATAGTCACAACAATAAAATTACAATCACCAGTCACAATCCTATCCACATCAAAAAGCACTGTGACATCACATGTGTATCAATTCTTTTAAAGTAAGACATAGTTTACAGTTGTGGTTGTCACATCACAAAACGATCATGGCTATAAAACAGCTCACATTTTGCATCCTGACAGACCTCCACTTTAACTCTATCTCGGTTCTGTTGGGCAGTTTGTCATGCTGTTCTCCAGCGGTTCTTTCTCCCTGTCATTGATTAATTCCACTGACACAGCCTTTACCGGTGATCAAAATATCAGACGTCTTCTGAAAAAGGCAAAGTAAGTGAAGGGGAAACGGTCTTTACAGCCCAAGCTTCCTCAATCGATCATTGGTTACTATATTGTCAGTGGAATTAATCACAGGGCCGGTGCGCCGTGAACTGTTGGCACCCTTCTCCACACACCTCAGCCTTGTCATTTACCAATGACGACAACGACTTCAGCAAACAAACAGGAAACAAGGTGTGATTTATTCATTTGTCTGTGCATTTACATCAAGTCATTTAGAGAGGCAGGACAATTACTTGGGGACTTTCACAGCTGTCACACATGGATTTTGAGGTTATGCCTAAAACAACTGACATTGTTTTTGAAGGCTCGTTGCTGCAATTAATTATAATCTCCTGCGATTCAAAAATTATATGAATCATACATAACTTCATACCTCTTCTAAGATGATTTTGAAGATGCCAAAACACATTTTCATGCATAAATGCAAGCATACATACTATAGGAATATATTCTTAGTTTTGTATGCCTATTATCATTTTTAGGAATTGAACTATTTGGTGCTCAAAGCCTGGGCTCATTTTGTAGCATGTGCAATGCTTTGGAAAAAAACCTTATGTGCAACCATACTATTTTCCCACTTTTTGACTTTACACAGCTATGAATCAGCTTTATTGGTTTATAAGTATTACTGTTGGACACTCCATTCAAAATACAATCCTACAAGACAAGAAGATAATGGACTGTGTTTATCGATTTCACCTCAACCAAGGCAAAAAAGAGACTATTCTTTAAAGAGCAGTCTCAACTGTATAATAACAGTTTCAGGTGGATGACTCTCTATTCCTGCAAAGTGAGTATTCATTCAGCGTAATAGAATCCCTGTCATACAAATAACAAATAAAGTTATGCCATCTGATGCTGGAATGAGCCTGCAACATCTTTCCCTTTCCATCCTTGCTTCTGAAAAGGAATAAGAAGCAAAACCAGATTTCCTAAAGAAAATACCAGGCAAAGAATATCCTTGAAGTTTCAGTTAAGATTAGGATTCAGTCTCTGATTCAGATTCTGTGTGAATGAAATGCTGCATCAGAGTCATTTTGCTGTTGTCATGACACTGAGCAAATGTCTTAGTTTTCAGTCGGATGAACACAAGAATCAACAGAGTCACTGTGCAGCAAAAAAGGTGGCTATAAATAGTTAAATATATGCAACAAAGAGAGAACCAATTGCAATTCAGTATGCAAATAGACCTAAAAAGAGAACCAATTGCAATTCAGTATGCAATATTAAAATGTTGCCGTTGGTTACATATTGATGTCGAACATTCCATCATTGTGAGTCAATAAGAGATTTTCAAACTTTAATATTAAATGTCTTTAAAAATAGTCTACCCAAAAAATAAAGAAATAAAATAGCAGACAGCACACCTAAGGCCAAAAATTAATTACAGAGCAAAGTTTGTAAGGTGCCTGTACTGTATGTTAAGTGTTTGGCTATGCTTAGGAGTCTTGGGTTTAAAGGTTAAAAACAACCACTGAATGTCTATCAGTATATAAGGTATATAAGTATATACTGATATAAGGAATATCAGTAAGCTAATAGCTTGCAAGCAATCACTTTGTGACATATAAACCCCATACTGTCTGTACATGTACACTTCTCTGTGTTTAGAAAATCTAAAAAGTCATTCAACCATATCTAGTATGATGTGTGCACGCAACAGCTACTGACAAGAATCCCAAAGGTTTCTCACTAATGCATCAATGACATTAAGAAGTCAGTTCACTCTAAATGCATCATGCCTTGCACATTTATGACAAGACTTGCCACCCTCACATCCCCACCTCTCTGTGCCAGCACACACACACGCAGCCTCAAGGGCCTGTGATGTGTAAACAGTTTCCAGCATAGGTTTAGTGCCATGATTAGCATATTAACACTCCTAAAAGTCAAATTTTAATTGGTAGCAAATTAAAGTTAATTGGTTTTTACGTTGATGATTTTAAAGCTCTGCAGATAATTAAGTGCAGTGTTCAGAATTTTGATATGTTGGCATTTTGAGAATGAACAACCTGGATCCTAAATGAACAACACAACTAAGATCTTAATCATGCAAATTGAAAAACACAGCAGATTTGATTATCATGGGTTTCATATTGGCCCCCTTATTAATTACACTTATTTATTTATTTACATCTACTCGCATTTATTAAGCTTATTTCCCAATTGCAATAATTATTGTTCTTTTATAATTCCTTGGCTCAAAAGTAAACCGATGGAGTCATGTACGGATCCTAGGTACAGTACAAGCATGAGTTTTACACATCCTTATGTCTTGGCAGGGAATTTTTACACTAAGAAGGTATGATGTGAATGCAATTGGAATGAGCATCTGGCAGGCCACAAGCCGCACTCACATTTAGCCCTGAGCCAAGAGCTCATTTTTGGCACCGAGATTCATAAATTGTCATACAGCTGAATGAAGCGCTCCGCAGGGCAAAGCTCCTCCATCCACCTGTCTTAATAAGTTGTACAAGTTGATTAGAATAGGATACAGTATAGCAGACCTCCAATCAAGAGAGGAAGCAACTGGACATGAAAAAACTTAACAGGGATCCATTTTGAGCCAGGCTTCTAAAAGTAGACGCTGATGGTTGCCATAAATAACAGAGGTGGCGTGATAATGGCACAAGTTACCTTTAATAGCCCTCATTAAGACTGACACCTTCTCCGTTTGGGAGGAGATGAGAGGAAACTCATTACGATCACTGCGCCTGCATCGCTCAATAATAAATAGTGTGAGCGTTTGTTTCAGCCATTTATTAAAAAATATACGTAAATTATAACTGATGTGTGTGTCATTACAAATGGCAACCTTTATGAAATATATACCTTCTACTAGTTGAAAATGTTTTAAATAAATGAATGGAATTAATAGATTTTATCATTAATTACAAAGAAAGGATTCTTTAACTCATTTTAATCATGATTTTAGCTATGCCAATTTTATAACAAAAGCACCTATGAACAAATTGCACAGTCCACCTTCTCAGTGTTTGAAAATTAAAAATAATTAGCCTGGGTACTCATAATATATATTGTTAATGTAAAAATGTGACGTATATATGCTGAAATATTGAGAGAACATTGCAATGTGCACATTTTTGTAGTTTGCACATGGAGTGTTCTGAATTTTAATTACATTAGTTTCATAAACAAATGTAAAAGAGAAAAAACATCTGTTGTGACCTTGACACGTACTTTATTTATAGCACAAGCACATTTTTTATCAAATGTCATTGTTTGGCTGAAGCCATAAACATGTCAAGCTGACATGCTCAAAGACAGCCATTCATCTGACAGTGTAAACAGTGTTGTCGCCTCTTGTCTGTGTTTCTTTGTCTGTTTATTTCCTGAAGTTTTGTTTCTGACAGACTCTGAGCTGTTGTTTAGTAACAGAGCCTAAAGTGGATCTATCAATCGCTCTCTATGGTGAATATTAACATATTTAGATCAACTCCGCTGGACGGCTCAGCCATTTACGAGCATTCCAGCAAAAAAACATGCGGCATGCTATGCTCCGCGGGACAGCAGATTTGCAGAGAACAAAAGTGTACCTCAGAAACACTGCAGTAGCACCATTTTGAACATCTAATCCTCTATGACAGTCACCCTGAGAATATTACCCTGTGAACCTCCCACACTGAGGATTCAGCCATGTGCAGAGATGGCTTGCTGTGCTTATACAAAGCTTTAAGCGGGACGTTCTCGTGCAGATGGGGATTCAGACTGCTCACATGCGCACTGAGAAAAGACCTCAGTGGGATTCCTATCTTCTAATTAATAAGTGGTTCATGTGGTCGACACCCAATAAGATCGTTACAAAAGACGCTGGAACGGCCTCTTCTAACATCGCAACCAAGGATCTTGGGGCTCCTCGGGGAATGGTCCACTGCACCAAAAGCGTTTTGTTCTAGAAATTTAATTGCACAATCTACAGGCTTGTTCCTGTGTGTATTACAACATAATGACTCAGTTCCAACATGAAATTAAAAGGAAAGGACTTTTCTGTGAGCCGAGATAATCTTAATAGAACGATATTATTATTGTCAGGTTCTCAGTCCTGCTCAGCTTTGAAGTTCTTTGCAATTGTTTGGTGATTAAAACCCCCATTGGTCTGCATTGTGAGACATAGTTCATCAATTCCAGATCGTCATTATATAGTCCAGACTTACTTAGCAGTGTCATCCATAGAGATATTCCATACACCTTTCCTCTGAAGTGCAATGTAGGCTGATATGCAGAGACATCCAAGTACCCTTACACTCCATGTAGATGTAGGATGAATATTCAGAAGTGTGATATAGGTCTATTTTTGACAGACTAGGTTTTTTGTACAGTTTTTGCTTTCACAGAATATATACAGTTTGATTCTGAATTTTACCGTTTTATGTATGCTAAATTAAAAATACTGTAAACTACATGTGCATCACATTATGAACAATGTCTACACATGCAAAGCTTTTAGTGTCACTGTTACTGCAAAAGAAGCTTATGAAACTTCTCATAGAAAGCAACTAATGAATCAGTCATGAGAAAATCATCTTTAAAGAGACAACAATTAGAAGCACCATCCTGAAATTGTATCTTCCCTCCACTAACTAGACAAGATTAGATTATGAAACAAATAAAGTTGGAAGAAAGTTAAGGACCGTTCACGCAGTAGAAGTACTTTAGTTGAAAATAAAACAGCTAGACGTAGCACAGTGGAATTAAATAAAAGATGTGATTTTAGCTGTAATAACTCCTATACTGTGTTGCAGTTGTACTCTGGTAAAATGGTTTGGCTAGTAAAAGGAACGAGGAAAGTCCTCTTGTACATTCAGTTTTAGTCCAGAGTTATAGATTTTGTGTTTTATATTATAGTTAAAGGCTTTGTATTGTTTATTAAATCATGCACAACTGTACAAACTAGATTTGGGCACAGACTTAGAAAAAACATTCTCAATACTGATGCGGAAGAGTAAATCCAAGCTCAGAGAAGCTGATAGAAAATGACATAAATCAAAAGCCCCTGCTGACTCCAGTATGTATCTATCTCTGCTCTTCTCTTTCTTTGCCAACTTCTGCACTGCCAAGGCCATATCATGACAAGACCAACACAACTTCCACTAACTGTTCATGGCATTCACCTTACTTGTCTGCTTTACCTCCAACCACGTCTCTTGCTCATGAGGACTTTCTCACCGATGAGATGGTAACCACCAATAATAATTTTTTCCACAGTATGCGTTCACAACCAATGTTATCAATGTCTCCACACAGCCTCCCTAAAGCACAGCCGCACCCATCTTCTGATCAATCCAACAGTTATAAACACTGCTGGAAACCTCACTGGCTAAAAAAACCTTTCCACTAATGGAGGATTACAGACCGTCTCCTCCCGGCAAAACACTCAAACAGGTTGTTGTCAGTCTGGTCTCTCTCACAGAACATCCTGCTGGATGATAAACAATCAGGCCTTGAAAGTTTCAGCCTGATGACCACATTTCTGCACAATCTTAAGAGGGCTCACATCACACTTCTTATTGTTTTGCTCCACTGGCTACCAGTAGTGGAGCTGCCTGTGTCTATTTCAGAGCAGTGATGCTTATATACAGCTACTGAATCTGCACCCTTTCTGTCTACACAGAGTTAATCTACAGTCACTGACACATATTCTGTAGACCTGATTAAACACTTACTTAAACAATAAAAGTAATAGTAAAGTAGAAATAAGAACAGTAATCAGTTATACACATGCAGTTAATTGTAACTTAATTAACCAGTATATTAGAGAAAACCCACATCCTGATCCTCGACAAAACTTTTTATTATCACATTCAGTATGTGAAGTTATAAAGTGAATGTGAAAGCGTATATGACCTGTGTAATGAACAAAGATGAAAATCTGCAATTATTTAACAAGAATTAACAGTCAGTTTGTAGATATTAAACTTGAAATTTGAAGTTAAAACTTGAAAGCGCCTTCAGGATTTCTTTGAATGCTGAGGAAAAACTTCACACAAACAAGCATAGCGGAATTAAATCCATCGGTACACCACATCTGACTTGACTGCTCATGTTTCTCATGCCCACTAGCATTAATCAAACTTTCCCTCATTTTAACATCAGCCTCTCATCGTGTTATGTGGCCTTTCACACAAACTGTTGCACTGTTTTTGAAAGTCAGGGGTTGTTGCAAGCGTTTTGAATCTGCACTGATGGATATTGGCAAACAGCTTTCTTCAGTGAGTAAGGATAACCTTCCATTTGATCAATCCTGCACAAAGTCACAAAGACTATTCCCCCCAATAAATCAATAACTCACATTTGTTTGTCCTGGTGCTTTATATCCTTCTCTCACTCTCTTTCTGCTCATCTATCTTTCTCCTCTCACTCTCCATAATTCCCTGTCTTGGTCACTTTCTGCACTGCATACACATTAACTGTTTTATAATATAATTGAGGCCATCACTGAGGTTGTGACTGCAGTTGCGAGAACCAGGCTTGAAATGCATATACAATTCAATTGTTTTCACATTCAAATTATTACAGTTTCTTTATCTTTATAATATGAAAGGCGCATGGCTGTCTTTATGCGTTTATACAAGAATGTGTTTAGCAATAGCACAATAACAATACCAGTAAAGCTTTCGGATGGGCAGAGCTGGTGCAGATCTCCAGATCTTAAATAACCTTAGATTAAAGAAAACTTTCGTGCATACATTGTGCAGTGCATGAAGTAAAAACTTTTTGCTGTACTTGGTGAATACCATACACATATATACGAATAGCTACATTTATATAAAGAACATGCATTAGTAATAATATATGTACACAGTTTTTTCTTGATTTCTCTGTTTCTTACTGTAGAATATGGAAAAGATTAATCACACTAAAATCCTTTAAAACATTCTTTTTTTTACCACTTACCATTACTTTTGTCAATGTCAATGAATGACAGAAAATATTTTGAGGCATGATTGACTGCAGCCGCCATCTTGCTGTTGCCTTGCATTTTACAGTATGTTACTAAAGACTGGTTTGAAAATATACTGTATATTAATTGACTTAACAACATGGCTGTAAATTGGTGCTACATGCCCTGAAGTGAGCTATACTTCAATAAATTACTAATTAGTGAAAATGTATTCAATGAGCATGACAGCATGAGCCATTTACAAGTGTTTGACTATATTGTTTGTGTGCTACACAAAAGCACAAGCTCTTCCAAGGAGTATAAAGGCAAAAAGCCACTTTAAAGGTGTTTAAATATTAATAATCAATGACCCTGTTTAAAACTAGCATTCTATAATAACTGTATGGTTATAATAAATATGAAAATGACATGTTTAAACATACATTTATGTATTTTACACACTTAAAAACACAGACGCAAATGAAACATATGCAGTTATTAGGCAACAACTAAAAAACTTCTTTTTTTACACAAGACAGCATGCCATGTTTTAATTTACGGTGGGCAATGCCAGGGACCAGCCTCTTCCTCCACAGAGAAATTATTACCAGTGTACAAAGTTAAAATAAAAAGAAAGAACAAAATTAATGAAAAATGAAGGTATGATAAAATAGCTTAAGTCAGCCGAAGCCTCTGTCCCCTTTTAGCTACAATGAATACTGTGGCAGGATCCCAGAGGAACTTGAGTCATTGAAAGTCTATTAATTTCCCAGTATTCTTGTTGACAAAAACCACCAGTAGCCTTATGCTGGGCTGGGGAATGAAGGGAGAGAATTGTGAAATGGGATGCAATTAATCTCTGTGATCTGAAATCTCTTTCTTTCATTAATCTTTGATTGTAAATGAGAAGTGGATTTAAGGCCGTGGCAGTCTGTCAGAAGTGCATGTAAGACAGTGCCTGGGGGGATGCGCTCCAGGGGCCAAAGTCTCTGATTGAGCCTAACATATCTAACAGCAAGAACTTAAGCCTCATTATGACTTTCTACCTTTATAAAATCCCTGTTGAGATCCAGTTCAGCCTGACTTGCAAGTTTTAACTCAATACATATGGGTAAGGAAATTTCAAAAGGAGTCTACAGAAGCATATCAGAACAGAGAGAAGTTTGTAGCTACTTCAAACAATCTTGATGGTTTGATTCATTCCCGCTTGCTGCGTCAAAAGTCTTGTTTTGCTAGATCGTATTTCATATAGAGCCTGATGAATCATCAAGACTGGGGGCCTCAAATCAACGCAAGCAGCGAGACTGTGGATAGAGAGACTTCTTTATTAAGGCTTTGCTTCCTTTCAGCAGAGTAAAATATAGAGGTACTTTGGGAATGAGGTTATTAATTTTGCCTGGACAGTTGTTACTGTGCCAGTCTTTTTTCTTTTTGTTTTTTTCCTTGGTCATTTTCTGCTCCTCTGACACCCGTTCTCAGGGCAAAATCTGTAACATTTTTAGCATGCCAGATAATGCATTTTGGCAGCTACAGCAGATCCTCAAACACTGGAAACAACAGTAGCAAATTGAGTCAAAGGGCATGGTGTGTCCAAGTATTACTGACATGTAAATTATTTCAGGAGAGATTTATCAAACCAGCACCAACAGTCTGTGTAACGTGATCAAAACGACTCCAGACTAAACAGTGAAACTGACATCCTATATTATCCTACATCCAAGCCGAGCGCATAACATCTTCAGCCATCCGTCATAAAATAGGGCCGCGGTCATAAAGCATTATTTCGGATGTTGTATTTTCTCCGCTCATTTTAAAACCTGAACAGCTTTACAGCAGTCCTCTCCTTAAGCATTTCCTTCTCATGATAGGACCGGTATTGGTCCCATTGGGGGACTACTCAAGCATGGCTATGTTTATGGTTGTTTATTAAGTATTCCCTAAGGGCTGCCCACATCCCATAAAACATCCACCTGACTGGAGCTCATGAGAATCCCATGACTTTCATGGACAAAGATTTACTGCAAGCTTGGGATGTTTGTTCTAACTGATGTTTATTGTTTCAAATAACGACAGATCTTGAATAGAGATGAGCCCTGAGCCCGAACAGAATAATCTCTAATGGACAAACAGACCATGTGATGTGAAACATAAGAATACCCCACCCACCTCTTCTTGTTGGCCCAATTTTGTAACGGGGCTCTAAATTCATCAGAACACCATTTGTTTCAGCCAGCAGCCACATCACATTGATGGCATGTGACAGGTGTAAACTACGGCTAAAATGGTCATCTGGGAATCTGTGCTACAAAAATTATTGACGCTTAAAGAAATCCAGCCCCTGTTTAGTTTTGGCACAGGGTCTGATTCATGCCCTGATGAATCAGAGCTGCTCATCACAGCCTCACAGCCTAACCTCACTACAGTAATGTAAACCTGCACTGATGAAGTGATATCAAACTGAAAAACAATAAAAGATACAGAAAGCACTGCCTGAGAACTCTTCTTGACTTCATAATAGTGTTGGCTTTTAAACTAAATGCATTGCAGTATGTCAATCGTTATAATTTTATATACACATTCCGTCAAGCATAAACATTTAAATGTTAAAGGTGATGTAATTCTTTCTCTATTTGAAAATGCTTTTACTCAGCCAACCTTATGCAAGATAAATAACACCATTAGAAGGTTGGTTTCCCCATAAAGTGTAAACAATGTGGGTCTTTGGTTTTATCCGAACATTGCTCTGTTAGTCTGAATGCTCTAAACAGCCCAGCATAGCAACATTGCTTTTCCAATGACCTGAGTTTTCTCTGTTTACATGCTTTTCCCCATTTTACATTTTTATGATGATACTTTTCTAGACAACATCCTGCTTATTGTTTTCCATGTTGAACCTAAAGCGTTTCATTTAATATTCAATGTTTCTAAACTCTTAAAATAAATCTCTTCTCATCCAGGAGGGGCTACCTATCTTGAAGACACAGAAATAAATAATGTGTTGACACTTGCTGTTCTTACTTATGGTTGGCATAGTAACACAGATTAACATGGAAGAATTGAAAGAGTTGTCACATAGGTTACAGGATTACACTATTATCCACATGTACCAGATCTAGTTTAGGTT
>JAZGTJ010001083.1:20790-65926 GCA_036877575.1 Botia almorhae | reverse complement strand
TGTGTGTGTGTGTGTGTGTGTGTGTGTGTGTGTGTGTGTGTGGCAATAACGACAAAAATGGAAGGATGTGATAAAGTGAAAATGATAAAAAGAGGCATGATATGCATGAGCCAAAATGCAAGTATAGCCAAAAACAGGTTTCATAGACTATGATCTGTGACAGACTGGTTTGCCAAAATTATATTAACTATATTATTATAGTGAAAATGAATATCAATAAATCCATCAAAACACTTTAAAGTAATTTGTTTCACTGCATGGGGTGGCACTCGCCTCTGTTCCATTAAAATGTTAAGTATCATTGGATCTGTGAATAAAAAAGCATCCACAAAAAGCCCATCACCCACCCTGACACTCTCCTTCAGAAACAGTCCTTCCTGAATGACTCCTTGCATTCCACCTGCTGCTTTTGTTTCATCCAAAGACCAAACCCTTGACCCATCACTCCACTTATCTTTGGATGATTCATCTTTAGAGGAATCCCATTTTTTCCCATCAACAGACTCAGTAGTGCTGATTGGGTTAGGACTCTTTTCATTGTGGTTTCACTGGATTAATATTGTGTAACCTCCATGTCATGAGCTGTTTATCACACAGGTCTCTGTTTGAAACATTCAGATGTTTTCTTCATGGGCAAGGTGCATTTTATATTTGGAATTTAATTTTCAGGCTGTGCTGTTTAACTGTTTTTGCAAACTCATTCACACATGGGAGAAAGAGAGAGAACATTCTTTTTAGCTGTATTACCCAACCACCTTCACTTATATTTGTGTGTCAAACAACATTTATGACATATGCCAATAAAGTTGCTATTTTAGTTTTTACTTATTCAGCTGTTTTTAGAAAAATCCATTCAGGAAATCCATTCGCAGTCAGAGCATCAGGTGCTCCCATATTTCATCAGAAAGCATCAGGAGTTCATCATAATTTATTTACGTGCTGTATGTGCATTGCTTTTAAGGCTAAATGCTAAACTGCTCGTCTCATTGTGTCTGGCATGTGGGCGTGTGTATTGCAGGAGGGATAAGTAACATCTTTAAATGTTCGCCAATGTCTTTCTCTGGTTTTCTTTTAACCTTGACTGCTTTCACGCCTCCTCCACTTCCTGTGAATTTTGAGCATGGCAAAGTCTGCATAGCAACACATTTAGAGAGGGTGACAGAAGCAGAGAAAAGAGGGAAGGGGTGGAGGCTAAGGTGGGAGGCACCGTGACCTTGTTCTGCTGTTGCCTTGGAAACCATGATGGTTACCTCATCCTTTCAATCCATACTAGGGCTGGGCAATATAGCAAAATGTGATATTCTCATGTTGTTCAGACTTTTGATGATATTCAATATGTATGTCAATGTTTGTGTATTTACTATTGAATGGTTTATAAGGGTAATATGTTTAATATATTAAAATACTGTAAAAAATAATCACATATCACATAAATACAACATCATTTTACTAAAACTATTAATACATTAAAAATGCCTCACTGTAACTTCAGTTAACAACATTGCATAATAACATAGTTTTAATTGTTTATAAGTTTGATCCATTTCCATGAATCAAAGATCTGAAAAGTGTACTTTACATAACAAATTGTAGCCATGCAGCTGGCTACAATGTCATCCAAAGTCATTTTAACAAAACAATGTATATTTGAATACAATGCACCGATTGATTGTACACAAGAACTAGAAATGTGCACTCCATATCAGAAGAAGGGAGCCGGTCTGATATTCTGATCATGCTTTCTTACCAAAACAAAATAAAATGTACAAGCAGCAATATGCACCAGACAGAATGCATCTCATTCAAAACAAAAGTTATATTTTTTAAAAATTCAGTTGAATATTAAAGTAATAAACGGCATTAACCGTGTGTTGTCATTTTTTAGGATTAAATATGCATTAAGATTTTTTATTAATCTGTTACACCCCCAGCCATATAGTACTCTTTATTAAAATATAGTTTTAAACATATTTGTCTTTGTATTTTCACAGAGATGCTGTTATCAAGTGCTTCACTTCCTGTTTGAGCTAAACTCTCCAGTATTTCTGCTTTCTAGGAGTAAATATGTAAAATATGCCATATTTAGGTTTATTTCTTTTCATCTCAGAACCTGCTGCACTGTTGTTGATGGCCATTTCATTTTTTATCTTAACAATTTTAAATGAATGTGTGAATATTATGAGTGAATATGTAATATTTGCATTTTTACTAAGCCTTTGTCTGTTCGTTTACCTAAGGCTTTTATTTTTTTATGGAGGTAGAATGCTTTAAAGAGAGAGTTCACCCAAAAATGTATGTTCTGTTATCACTTACCTTTATGACTTTCTTCTATCCGTTGAAAACGAGATGATAACTTTTGAATAATTTTGTCAGTTCTGTTTTCCATAAAGTAGAAGTAAAGGGGACTGAGGCTGTCAGTCACCGACATTCTGCCTAAAATCTGTTTTCATGTTCCGCAGAAGAAAGAAAATTATAATGTTTTGGTGAACGTGAGGAAAATATGACTGATATTTTGGATGAACTGTACTTTTAAATGATCTTTAACACAATATACTGCTAGTAAACTAAGTAAATTAATTGCGATGTTCATAAATGAAATGTATTATTACTGCTGGGCTTTTGTACAGAAAATATTCTGGTAATAAATTACCAAATATATTAACTAAAAGGAAGATAAAAACATTTTCATAATTCCACACACCAAATAAATGCACTACTTCTGTTCTGTGATTTATTTGCCTGCTTCTAAGAGAGTTAATGTGTCAAGTTCTTTTAGCTGATGTGTTTTGAATAATGATGTATGTAATGTTGGTTGTCTGAGCCTAGGGCAACAGAGACAGCTGTCTCTCTCCACACTCATCTCAGGGGATGAGATGATATTATTCCATGTGTCTAACTCTCGCTGGATGCTTAATTTAACAATGTGTTCTTTTTTTAAACCCTTAAGAGTGTCTCCTACATGAGAAGATACAGGTTTGATCTTTAGCTTCGAGCATCACATGATCGTCGTGTGGCTTAATAACCTAGAGTAGCTTGTAGTCTGTTTTTAGACTGCCTAAGCAAGGAGCCTGTGGTTCCATAGATGCGGTTTCCATGACAACTGTGGGAGTGCTCTGTTTTCTTGAGCATCCCTCCTCCACTGCATGCTACTGTTCTGCACAATGCTGATAACTTGACCATAATTACCATAGTGGCCCTGAGATCCTGAGTTGATATGATGCTTTAGGTTTTAAAATAGATTTTAAGATTTTTTAAATAGATTGTCATTATTTAATCGCCCTCATGTTTCAGACCTGTATGCTGTTTCATTTTCAGGTAATTCAATCCTTTACTACATTTTCACATTATGGCGAGCTACTTTTTATGAACTAAAACCAATATCCTTATTTTAGTTGAAACATTTGAATTAAGGACATAAATTTTCACATCCTGGAAAAAAAACAATCTTTGTTACTGTATATATTTTACTGTTATACTAGTCTACAGACATTGGCTAAGATAGACAAAAAGGAGATTTGACTATCACTGTAATTGAATTATTGAGGGCCATCTGTTGATATTTTTTGTAAAAATCAGTCTTTGTGTAATGTTAAACAGTAGGATAACTGTATTGGTCATTTTCTTCATCACACTGGGGCAGAAACACTTCACAGTGGCTGGGTACCATAACAGCTATCACTGTGAAATTATGAATAGTTGGAAATTAGGATGACAGATCAATAAAAATATAGGCAGCTTGTCTTCAACCTTGTCTGACCTATGCAAGGTCACAAGGTAAAAATATTGACAGCCAGTACACCTGTACACCTGTGTCAAGAATGTGACTTCTTGACACTGAATTCCAGTATGCATTGCTATTTTAAGAGATGTGTTCAATAAGTTCCTCTAAATATTCCAACACTTTTAAAAAATTATGTGCGTAGATGTTCAGTGGCCACAAAAAATGTAGATACTTAAGACACATTTGTTTAAAGAACTTTTGGCAAAGGTTAAAAGTCCAGTTAAATCTGGGTGATTTTATATTTAATCCTTTAATGCAATGACGTTCATACGTTTTAATTGTGGAATTCAAGATGGTCTCGGTTGACCTGTGTGAGCATGGCTTTGTTGTTTTAACGTTCGCGTCGTAACCACGCCTCTTCCGTCAGAAAATATATAAAGCTTGCGGTTGCCCCGCCCATTGTCAGTCTAACCTTGAGATGCGGTGCGCGGAGGTTATTAAAACACCCGGTCGAATCAGGCGAATGGGATGATTTCTCATCGAACTTATTTTGTCCACCGATATCGTTAAAAATGCCTTTCCCACCGATAAACCTGCATCCACGGATATCATCGCCAAGAAAGGAGCTATTCAGGAAAAAGAAGAGCAGAGATAATGTTGCGCCACCTCAATCCGCATTCAGTGAAAGACCGGGAGATGACAAGGAATCAGAAAAGAATAAACTAGCCGTGCCATGGCCATCGGCAAATGTAAAACATCAGGGACGAAATATGTCGACCCGAATCCCTCCAGATCCTGAGACGGACAGCAAACATCCGTGGTTGAGCATTCCTAAACCTACTACCTCATGCGAAAGCGTCCCGCGATCCAGTTCTGGAGAATCCAGTCATAAATATTCCTCCAGGACGTCTCTAGCAAAAGAAGGCGAGCAAGAGATTCACTTTTCCCTCAGCTTGACCCCTGAAGCCATCCTGGTTATCCAAAAGCGCAATCTGGAGAAGCAGATGATGGCCAAGCAGCAGAAGTGCTGCGCTTCCGCGGACTTGAGACACCGACGTGTTTTCCCTTCCAAGCGGACTCAGAGCAGCTCCAATAATAAGAGCGCCGGACCGGTTGCCAAACTGGAAGGTTCCAATGACATTAGCACCATCGTGAAGATCTCCCTCCTCAACGATCAGCATAAATATGATGATGTGGAGTACGAGGAGGAAGATGGAGACGTGGACGAGACAGTCATGAGGAAATGTAAAGAGTGGCTGAAAGGAGTAGAAAGTGCTGCTGCTTTTGGGAAAGTCGATAAACTGTTATCGTTGCCTCATCTCAAAAGTTGATAACCTGAACTACTTTATCCATCAAGGTCCACTGTGAAGATTTCAGTCCAGTTGTAATGTATCAAGCAAAAAGTCACCTTATAGACTTAGAAATAATGTTCTGTGACGCGGTCCTCACAAAGAACTCGTTAAGACGCGTTTTAAATAGTTGAACTGTTTCAAGCTTACGCGGCGACTGAAAAACGCGACGCTGTGGACACAGCTACTCAATACTACTTGAAAAGTATTGCTGACCCCTCAAAATTATGCAGGTTAGCTTTATACATTCAGATATATTTGTGTTGCTTTTGTTTCCTCTATTATGGGCTGAATGACAAAGATATTATTTTCAAACTGTGGAAATATGGAGAGCTGACTGGAGGAATGGGAAGAAATGCAGGCCACAGTTCTTCCTTTGTGCCAGAAAACAATAGCTGTCTAAGACGATGCTGTCTGAAAGCCTTAGAAATGACTTGTTAATGACATGTAAAACTTGGTAAAAGTGTGTGTGTGTGATGGACTGGGGGATACCAGCTGTGTACAGTATTTATTTTGCAATGTGGAGGTGTGTTTATATTGTGTGTTGTCATTTTTAAGAGTTCTGATAATAAAATTGAAAAATAATTGATCTCTTTATTTGTTACAACTGAGGAATGCTTGTTCTAAACCGAGTGTTAAAATCATTTTGACATTCAGATGTTTAAAAAAAACAAAAATTCTAAACCAAGATTCTAAACATTTTCAAAACATGATAATATTAAAATTGGAAATAAAACATTGCCACCCTGTAGCTAGCCTTACAAAAATCTTAATTTTAAAGTTTTGCTGTTCTGTAGTCTTGTGAGGTGATATATGGTGTGAGGTGACATAAGTTGTCTTACGCATGTTAAGATAATTAAGAAGGAGAACAGTACAACAGGGCTTACAATAGAGAAGAGGAGTTGAATGAATGGTCTGACTCACACAGTTGAACGGAGGTTGAGGTTTGCGCTATGGCAACAACCCCTTAAACACACAGCAGACCAGAGGCTCGATCACACTGTTTGTAGAGTCCACTGTGAGAATGAGGCTATATAGTAAGAAAATATGTTCATTTAGAGAATGTCAATTGACTTTGCTTAAAAATTACATATACTAAATAAAAAAATGTATTTGTGTAATGTAATTACTTGTGAAATGAGTTTTAGAATTCATAAGCTGCATAGAATTGCTGTAGTATCCAATACCGAATGCTTCAGAGAGCTGACTTATCTGGTAAGTCTTTGTTGTTGCATTTTATTATCTGAGTGAGCATAATTAAATTTGTAAGTAATTCTAAATAAATCTGGTTTAAAAATGTAAGTCCATGTTGTTTCTTATGCCTTTGCATAAACAAGGGTATTTTAAACATTTGCATAAATGAGGGTAACTGACATGTCAAGCAGTTTCATGCAGTGTGATGTTATATAAACAACTTTTTCATAATATTGAACTACAAAAAAGATTATACACAAATAATACACTTACTGTAAAATACATTGAACAGTTAAATAATTGTATCATTAGACTCTGTTATTATTTACATCTGACAGCTCACTGCTCTGATTATGGCTTTGAAGACTAAAGATGTGCATCATGTAAGCTCATTTCCACCTATCTTGCATTCTTATCTGTCAGCACAGTATTCCGAAAAGGTATGTGCGAATTTTTAAACAACCTAACAACATACAATGTCATGAGTATAATACAAAATTTATTTCTTAGACAAAATTTAGGACACAGTAGTCCTAGAAAGCAATAGTTTCCTCCTCACAAAAGCAGAAGTTAACCAGAAAGCAGTACTATATATATATATAGAGAGAGAGAGAGAGAGATAGATAGATAGATAGATAGATATAGATATATAATTACACGTTATAATTACATTTTACGTTAACCCTAACATGCTTATTTGTTATTGGTCTTGATACAGAAGCTTGTTCACCATAGCAAAAATAACTGCACATAACTGTTGTGCGCTTAGATGTCATATATTGTTTTCAGACTCATCTGCACACATTTCCGCATTTGTGTAAATGATCTGTTCCACGGGGGACTGGTTCAGGGGGACTGTTTAATCAGTTTACATCATCTCAGAGCCTTAGAAAATTCTATTCTTTTGTGTTCTCATCCCCTGTATTGCTGTATTGGTCACCATGGATACAACTAGCAACACAGTCCTCAGGTTAACTTTACAAGTCCCTTTCATTAACATAAAAGACTGTTCTTTCCACAATCCTTTCACACTTTCATTACGACATTAGTTACATTCTTTGTTCCCAGATTTCAATGTCCTTGTGTTTTAAACCTGTCACTCTCAGATTGCTGGCTTCTAAAGTTGTTAAAGTGGGAACAGGAACATTTTTGACAGCAGTGAAACTGTGTATGGGGTCAAATCTGACTTTTTGATGCTGTATCCCATTTTCCCCTGGCAGTGTAAAGTATTTCAGGCCCAGAAGATAGTCCAGCTTTGATTAATGATGAACAATGCTGCTAAAGGCCTCTTTTCAGACATCCTCAGAACACCAAGTCCTCAGAAACTGTTCATTAACACTCCAGAATGTGAAAAAAAAAGAGAAAGAAAAAAATAATGCCAAGCAAAATCCTTTTCTTTGAACATGAATATTACTTGTCAGATACTTCTTAGTAATGATAAAATAAGAAAACAAAATGCTACAAACTCTGCATACAGACAGTTACATTAAATATGAAGCTATAGGCTACAATATAATTTACAAACTAGAAAAACACTTCACAATTTTAAAAAACTGCCTTTAACAACTCAATAGCTTATAATAGCATTTAACAACTCAATAGCATCAGCATTTTTCAAAGCTGATGCAAAATCATTAACTTTTTCCGTTCTGAGCTGTCCAGTTATTGCGTGTATGTCATAGTGCCGTTTAATGTTGTACTCTTTTTGCACAGCCACGGCTTGTGAGCAGATTAATACCAGCACCTTAAAGACAATGGTGCGGAACACACCAAATAAACTAGCCCAACCGACACTTAAAAATGGCCTGATGTTGTCATCTTGGTGTGTACCAGACTTTAAACACGCAGGTCACTTAATCTCATTGAGATATTGAATACACTCCATCATTTTTATCTACATTACATTTACATCTATTTATTTAGTAGATGCTTTTATCTGAAGCGTCTTATAAATAAAAGAGCATTTAACATTTTGCCGTAGGAGCCAAGAAGTCTAATCTACAAATCTGTTGGTTAAATTTAGATGTATAAATGATTATAAATGACCAACAAAATATAACAATGTAAATAGAATAGCATTTTTAGTCAAAGCTGATGTGTCCGGTTTTGTAGTTATAAGACCAATGAGGGTTATATCTACATTTGAAACAAACACATCTGTTGGAAAAGCTGTTTATTTGAATGCCAGCTGACTGGATAAAAGGGTGGCCAAGATTTGGCTGGTTAGCCTGGTCCAGCTAGCCACTGTTGATAGATGCTGTAAGAGGTTTTTGTTGCCTTTCACTGTTCACAACAAAGAAGAGGTTTGGGACTTGTGGTGCTCTCATCATGTTGACAGGATGACATTTTCCTGTGAGAAAGTTACTCACACATGGTGTATGGTTGTGTGATTGGCTCAAGTAAAAATTGGTTTAGAACTGGGTTCCATGATCAATAACAGAAGCCTGCAGGTCACATACTTCAAGGGTTTCCAAGTTTGCGCCAGCTGAGCAACTCATTAGAATGAATGAGAATGATGATGGATGGCCATTAGATTTAAGTCCGAAAAAGCATGGTTTTTACAAGTGTGCTGTAATTTTTGTAATTGATTTTGTGCTCTGTTTTTTCTTTTTTTAAGAGTAAAACATGACCTGGACATGTTCTTGACAAAATTCATTCATTTAACTACATGCAATAGAAATTTATAAAGAAAAACTGTATGTAGATCTGTTTATAGCCTACACAGATAAATTAACTTTTAAGACACTTATTGCACCAGTATATAGGGACGATCAGATAAATCTTAATGCACTTATAGCTTCATATTTCACCTACATTACATTACAAACTGACAATGGAAAATGGCTCACGACAGGTAGAATATGTAATACCATCTGTTAAGCATTATTTAGTATCCATGGGACACCAGCTGTATATGGTCAGAGACCTTTGAAACTATGGAGCCAATTCAGTATGTAAAACCTGTTTTGCACCTGTCAACTTTTACAGAGCATTCCTCAGTCAGTGGTGCGGAAAAACTGTTGTGTAACCAAAAGTATTACATAAGAAGTGCCAGCAGGTGAAAATTATCTGTTCTGGACAGTCCTTTGTTGAAATATTGGCAAATAACAGCATCATGAAAATGGGCTTTTTGCAAGCTGAGCAGAGACTGACATCAAAACCGCTGTTTCTCTAGGTTTTAAAGTGAAATTTCTAAAAGGTTTTGGCTGTTAAATCTAATAGCTTAAGTTTTATTCCAAACTGCTTAAAAAATCTTTTATACACACACTTGTGGCTGCACATTCTGTAGTGATGTGATAAGTTGCAACATTGAACATTCAAACATTCATTGAACATTCAAACATTGAGTTTGGCTAATTAAGCAACAACAAGCATTTTTCAAGTCCAAAACAGCACAATTTAGAGTGGGACATTTCTGTACAACATCTCAATAGATAACAGAAGGTTGTTTATTAAAATACACGTAACTCACATCACTTAAACTGTTTGTTGTTGTATTTCATCAGTTCACTTATGATTAAACCATTAATAAAGTTTTAAAGGTTTTATCTCCATCTATACGTCATTGGAGTTTTGGTTCCTTGCCACTGTCACCCTGTTGGCTTGCTTGCTGGGAGACTGCTGACGTCTAACTTAGCCTAGGGTTTTGTAAATTGCAAATGTCTAATATTTTATTGTATATATTTTATGTATGTATGTATGTATGCTACTTTTGCATGTTGTGTGTAGTTCATGGTACTATTGCAAATCCCGTATACCCCTGTCCCATAAGATGTTATCTATTATATGCCATCCCTATGTCAGCTAGAATGCATATCTTGATCAATAATTTTGTGGTTTTATCGGTTCAGTCAACCCTTTATTCATAAATATACTATATACAGTGCCTTGCAAAAGTATTCATACCCCTTGAATTTTTTCACATTTTGTCACCCTACAACCACTAACTTAAATGTATTTTATTGAGATTTTCTGTGATAGACCAACACAAAGTAGCACATAATTGTGAAGCGGAACGAAAATTATATACGGTTTTCAAAATTTTAAGCAAATGAAAATCTGAAAAGTGTGGCATGCATTTGTATTCCGCCCCCTGATAGCCCTAAATAAAATCCAGTGCAATCAAAGTCACCTAATTAGTTAATAGTCCATCTGTGTGTAATTTAGTCTCAGTATAAATACACCTGTTCTGTGAAGGCCTCAGTGGTTTGTTAGAGAACACTAGTGAACAAACAGCATTATGAAGACCAAGGAACTCACCAGACAGGTCAGGGATAAAGTTGTGGAGAAGTTTAAAGCAGGGTTAGGTTATAAAAATTATCATAAGCTTTGAACATCTCAAGGAGCACTGTTCAATTCATCATGCAAAAATGGAACAAATACATTTACGCATTTGGCAGACGCTTTTATCCAAAGAGACTTACATTGCATTATATTATACATTGTTTCTGAGTATGTGCAATCCCTGGGATCGAACTCATGACCTTGGCGTTTTTAAAGCCATGCTCTAACCACTGAGCTACAGGAAAGCCACAAGTAAAAAACTGACAGACCGAGCAAGGAGAGCACTGGTCAGAGAAGCAGCCAAGAGGCCCATGGTCACTCTGGAGGAGCTGCAAAATCCACAGCTCAGGTGGGAGAATCTGTAGGAATCTGGCTTTTATGGAAGAATGGCAAGAAGAAAGCCATTGTTGAAAGAAAGACATAAGAAGTCCTGTTTGCAGACATGTAAGGGACACAGCAAACATGTGGAAGAAGGTGCTCTGGTCAGATGAGACCAAAGTTGAACTTTTTGGCTTAAATGCAAAGGGTTATGTGTGGCGGAAAAGTAACACTGTTCATCACCCTAAACACCATCCCCACTGTCATACATGGTGGTGGCAGCATCATGCTGTGGGGATGCTTTTCTTCAGCAGGGACATGGAAGCTGGTCAGAGTTGATGGGAAGATGGATGGAGCTAAAAACAGGGCAATCCTCGAAGAAAACCTGTTGGAGGCTGCAAAAGATTTGAGACTGGGAAGGAGATTCACCTTTCAGCAAGACAATAACCCTACACATACAGCCAGAGCTACAATGGAATGGTTTGGATCAAAAAATATTCATGTGTTAGAATGGCCTAGTCAAAGTCCAGACCTAAATCCCATTGAGCATCTGTGGCAAGACTTGAAAATTGCTGTTCACAGATGCTCCCCATCCAATCTGGCTGAGCCTGAGCTATTTTGCAAAGAAGAATGGGCAAAAATGTCAGTCTCTAGATGTGCAAAGCTGGTAGAGACATACCCAAAAAAACTTGCAGCTGTAATTGCAGCGAAAGGTGGCTCTACAAAGTATTGATGCAGGGGGGCTGTATACAAATGCATACCACATTTTTCAGATTTTTATTTGCTTAAAATTATGAAAACAATGTATCATTTTCGTTCCACTTCACAATTATGTGCTACTTTGTCTTGGTCTATTACATACAATCTCAATAAAAAACATTTACGTTTGTGGTTGTAATGTGACAAAATGTGGAAAAGTTCAAGTGGTATGAATACTTTTGCAAGGCACTGTACCTAGTATACCTAATTAGTCTTTTTATCTAACACATATTATTTGCAATAATACCATGAACATGTCATTTGTTCTGTGTTTTTATTATTATTCTTTGTTTCTCTATGTAAAGCTGCTTTGAAGCAATGTAACATTGTAAAAAGCACTATATAAATAAAATTGTATTGAATATAAAGTGTTAAATCACACAGCAATTTTACGATGGGTAATTGGGTTTCAGACATTTTAGAAACTCAAACTGTGGATCTTGTATATTATTATTTTCATTTGCTAACTTTTAGCAACTGTATCATTGGGCTACGTCTAGTAAATCCAGGCAATTACTGCTGTTGTGTCTTGCTGTTTTCTTCTCTCTCCACCAGACATGCTGTTTAGCTGAATCTCACAGGCAGAGGGCACTTCACATTCTCAGGAGACCGGGGCAGGTGCTCTTGTCTACAGCTCATGCACTGGATTCTGATCAATTAATTGAGAGCAAACAGAAAGCTGTTCTTGATCAGGTACTGTCATCTTTCCCTATCAAATGCCCTTTCATAACAACGGCTATACACCACCTGTTGAGAAAGAAAGCACATCATTGTCTGCACAGTTCCTCTCTGGAGCACCAAATACAGTTCTGTTTATCCTACACAGTTTGCTTTTAGTGATGCATTAAGTTATCACAGTCATAACATTGCAAGAAGTAATACTTTTTGAGAACTACATCAAAATGATCAGAATAAAGAAAATAAATGTGACAAGAATACAGTTATATCATTATGAGAATACAAAAGAATAAAAAAGGTTTTAGCATACCAGCTACTATGTTTGTTAATGAATGATGATTCTGTGCTGAAGTTAGTCATAAGGATAGATTTTAAAAAATAGCTGTATACCAGAACTAAGGCCCAGTTGTAAACACTGTCCTTGAAAGAGAAACAGATAGGACAGATAAAAACACAAAGTGAAACCCATAGGAACCTCACCTATGTGGACAAGAGTGCAGAACTGTTCTGTTCTTTATAGTCTTTATATAGCCCTGCTGGAATTAAGCCTAATAAATAAAATATAAGACAATTAAATATTGCAACACAGCACTTAAACAGATTACTGGATATTATGTGAAAAAGATGTACTGTTTTCTGTATGATGACAGTTTGACAAGATATTCTTTAGTGTGTGTGTGTGGTCTATCACATGCTCACCTCTTTTTTTGCACTATAGCGCCATCTAGAGAACTACTACAGAATCCACCGTTTAAAAGACGTGCTTTCACATCAGTATGCTACATTACTGAGAGAAAAAGTCCAAAGACAAAGGCAAGAAATGAAGTCCCATGATCGATATGATTCCAAAACTACAGAAGAACACAAAGAAAAGGTATATGCCTTTGGAAGCAATGTCTCATTATTGATCCATCTACATTAAAAGAAATAGGTAAAGGAGTAATAAATACTGAATTTCACCACGAGATGACAGTGATAGGAGAAGTAACCACTGCTATAGAAAAACGTGAGCATAATATTACATTTATAAACATTCATACACATTGTATTTATCAAGAAATAAAAGAGCTAATAATAAAAGTTCTCTCAAGTTCTCTCTGATCATTGTAAATGTTGTCTGCTGGTATATAAGGTAAACCCATCACATGCATGAGCCTCCCACTTCCTCTACATCTGGGATGTGCTCTGAGACATTAGGGTCAAAGCCAAGCCCACCCACTCAACTCATGCATACACATCCACCTCCTGTGTCAGAGTGACAACTAACCATCCACATGAGTTGGGGCGGCCATTAACATTAAAAAAGTTAACCATTTCCTTTTTCTCTCCTCATCAGAGTTTGACCGAAAGTGTTAAAATATTCATGACTGTATTCATGAATGGAGAATTATATGACACTGAATGTACACTTTTTTTTTACTGCAGCTAGGGTTAGGGTTGCATTTAGTGCATCAAATGGCCCAGAGAGAAGAGGCTTTACCTTTCCATGAATGAAAATCATCAATGCAATCTCTTTCACAGTTGTCTCTCCAATTCATATTATTTTAATACCTTTATAGTCTAATTGTATGTTAACATTGTCTAGTTTGTCTGTTCATATTTCTTAAGGAATTCTAGGAGAGACACAGTTGACTTCAAGTGAAGCATATTATGGAACTCAATCTCATAAGTTTGACTCCTAGTTATACTTTGATGGGATACAGAAGTCTACTACGTTTGAAGAAGCCTCTTGTTGTATAAATGGGGGAAGCAGTTGGTGTAGACTTGTGATTGACTTTGATTTTTGCTGTCTGGGTTGGGGACAATAGAGGTAGACCCCAGGGGTGGTAAGGATGTGGGGGAGGGGCCTCTGTCTTATCAGTCTCCTCCTAAAAAAGCAAGACTTCTTCAACAGGCTGTAATTGTGTGCTCTAATGACCAGCAGTTGAGGGGTGGACAAAGGGAGATTATAAAGGCATTTATGGACCTGCCAGTAAGAAACCTTTGGTACAAATTGCTGAGCAAATGAAACTGACCTGTTGTTTCCTCAGACCAGCCCAAGAAGCTTTGTCCAGACTTCATGATGATGAGCTCGGACCAAAGCAGGCAGATCCAAGGACACCTGCCGGGTCCTAATTGATCCCTGTTACAGTTAATGGCTTTCTGTGGTTGCATGTTTACTTCTCATTGGTTTTAAGTGCTGGGAGATCCCTGTCCCACTGAAAGACTGGAGTTCTTACCAGACGCTCGAACTGTTGATTTGAAAAAGACCTGAGTAATTTCACATGTATATATTGCTGAGTTTCAGATGAGATCTTAATGTTTCTAAAAGGAACTCATTTATCAAGATACCAAAGTCTGCAATCAAAAAAACTAAACTCAAATCATCTTAATTTGAAAAAATATTTATTTGGCATGTAGCCATGACCCCAGGGATATATTCTATGATAATGATGAATGCATATACATTACATGAATATACACTATAAGTTAATAGCTCAATATGAATGGTTAAGCAATATGCTCTTCAATGGCTGACGCCAATATCAACATTAAAAGAGTAAAGTACCCAGAATTAAATCAGGTTAATCTGCCTAGCCGATATATTGGTCTATATACACCATATGTTTATTCTTTGTTAACAGTTGCCATATTTGTGTGTATATTAAGGTGTATTGAGGAGAAGCATCTGACTGAAGTTTAAACTTACAATATATAATGCATTGCCCGTTAAATCTCCTAAGGTGTAATTATATTTCATATTGTATATTTTTTAATCAATATGCTTGTTCTGTCATAGAAGAGAGAAAGCGTTCAGAGATTTACCAGATCAACCCTTACACATGATGACACGTACATGAGGTCTTTACCTAAAACACGCCACTACCTGGTGAGACATGCATTACTCTGCTTTCTCTCTCAGTGGACATTTACCAGGGCATGTACTCTAATCTCTTCTGTTCTGTTTTTATGAGGCTCTGGAGCTGAAGAGACAGTTGACCCAACTCAGGTGTCTGCAGAGCCGCAGGGAGCAGGAGGCGTTCAGGGTCTGGCTGGAGGAGCACAGGAACAAACATCATCTGGAGAAGCTGCTACAGGCAATGAGTGAGAACTGCTGTTTACACGCTGATTAATGTCATAGAAAACAATAGAATAATTAACTTGTCTGGGTAATCTACTACAAAATAGCTCACAATACATAAAATACATTCACCTGGTCTCTCAAATAAAGAGGGAGTACCATGGAAATCATTTTGTAGGTAAATGGGAAGATAAATAACAACATTATGATTTTAGGTTAAATGTATTTATATAAACATATACTGTTTATAAGAGAACATGCACATTTTCTAGGCACAGTTATTGGCCAATAGCTATCATTTTAAAATAGCCAAATATTGGCAAATTAATAAGCCTGGCCTGTATATCTGTGTTATCACCATTCAAAATATCCCATGATGCCTTACAAATTAGTCAAACACAGAAAATTAGGATTCTCACGTTTTCATTATCGTTTTATTCTGGCAGATCTCAGCAGTGCTTCTAACCCAGATGTAACTCTTAAAGACATATTGAAACACAAGGCCAAAACTTTACCTAAACTTCAGATCTTACCTGAACAACAGAAGCATGTAAGTTTCTGCTCAGTGAAACAGCCACAACACACGTCAGCTGAAGTTTAGACAGATGTGACTGGAGAAAACAGGAATGAGATAAAAAAACACAGTAGTAGTATAAGAGTTTCATTCCATTTGTTTTAGCCCATGAAATACTAAAACTAAATCATTGGTAAGAGGCTAATAATGCTGTTTGGGTTTTAAAGGCCTTCTTTTGACTATTTATCCTTCCCATGCTGTTTGCTTTGAGCCGGCCTATACAAACACACCTTTTGCTAGAAGCCAGTTCAACCTCAACTCTGTGGGTAAAGAGAACTGATTGTTTACGTACCAGTGGGATGACCAAACAGGACCCCCCCAAATCCTCCCCCTCTTGTTCGCTCAGCACATCATGGATAAACATCACCCGGGGGAGAATGTTTAATTCATTTCGCACACAAAAGAGACTACCAATTTGGCCTGG
Organism: Botia almorhae; assembly: GCA_036877575.1. Taxonomy (NCBI): domain Eukaryota; kingdom Metazoa; phylum Chordata; class Actinopteri; order Cypriniformes; family Botiidae; genus Botia; species Botia almorhae. Next base: position 49,564 of record JAZGTJ010001083.1, on the reverse strand, counting down.
GATGTCACATCATGCTGGAGCTCAGGGAAGTGTTTAGATGTTTGAAAAACAGCTAAGCTTGAAACATCAAAGATCTGCAGAAGACAACAATCTTTTTCACCCGTGTAAGTTCTCTACATGAGAAAATGGAAAAATCACAAGATATTTTTAATTTCTCAGTTGTTTCTGAATATCTCTCAAATTTTTGCTGAAGTCTCTTGCTTCTCTGATGTTTCTCCTAGGGTGAAGACCCCTCAGGTGTCTCCCCTATACTTTCAGAAGGCATTTCTGTGACCAAATGAAGTCAGATGTTTCAATATAAATGCAAACATTTATTATCAACTTTTCATCAAAGACCTCATTTTCTGAGCTTTTACAATGAATTTCATAGCTCTGTATATTTTGTGTCCAAAAATAAATTTCATGTTTTATTTCTCCTATAGCATTTTAACTGAAAACATAAATGAGAACTTTTAAACTATGAAAGAGCAACTTCTGATCAGGTGTATTCTGGGTCACCTTTACTCAAACATGGCTGGCTGTTGGTCTCACCATTTACCCAGCCCCAGAGCACACAGTGGAAAAAAAAGCTTGTCACACCTCACAGACATATTAATTAGAGCTGAGCCCTGAAACAGAAATATTTTAGTGCTATAAATTATACATTTGAGACTATTTCACTTTATATTTACCTCAGTTTGTTTGGTTTCTATGAGTGAAACTGAGTCACAATGTCTATCTTCCGTGTTGAATTTCACACCTATTTATTTTCAGAATGGACAGGCAACATGTCTGAGCAACACTGGTCCATCAGTCACTGAGTTGAAAGTAAAAATATTCAGAACAAACTGTTCTAATCAACGTTGTCCACTTACACACCCAAGTGTGTACGTGTGGTTTTCCTCAATAACAACATTCATTTTAAATGGAATGTTCGTAGCCTGTGAATCGACAGCTGTGATCATTGACCAACATAATCTTCATTTCCTTCACCGATGAGTTTTTCTCTTCTCTTTACTCTAATTTCATTCTGCTTGCCGGTGTGCTGTAAAGGTTCGTTACAGGTCTGTTAGCTGCTGCACACTGATGTGAGTAAATGCCGTCCTGTGGGGCACTTTGGAGGGCCAGTTTGCACCCAGCAGACAAAGTGTGTCCTCACCCGGGTGTGCAGTGTTATTGGGTGTAAGCTGGGCTGTCTCGAAAGCTTCTCTGGAGAAGTAGCACATCATTAGGAATATATTAACAACCCGATGCTCACACTGCAGGTCGCTTACATGTATCACCCAGGCCTGACCATCCTGCAAGGTGGGATAAAAAGTAAAGTTCAGAGTTGAAGACAAAATGCATGTTAACGTGTCCGTCTTCAATGTGTACATCGTTATTTCCTTATATATGATCTTTAATTGTTAGTACAATGACATATTCTTCAAGCTTAATCTAATATTCTATTCTGGAGGGCCGTATTGGTTGTAGTTATTGCCATTAAATACAAACTCAACACTCATATGAGTTGATATCCTTAAATGCTGAAAACCAGCTTACACCAGCATGAATCTCCAACCTGGACAAATAGAAAATCCTGTAAACAAATTTTTATGGTGCCACTAAAAAGGCTGCTGTGGAACTCCAAAAACACATGAATATTGCATGTGTGTCTCACAACACAGAGTTAGAATGCAGAGTGAGGGTGTTAATTTAGCATGCTAAGTGGGCATGTGTAAAATTTCATTATTTCAAAAACTAAAGTATTTGCCTGGATGAGTAGTCGACTAAACAGTCTTAGGCAGCCCGTGTATAATTAGGATGTTTTCAGGTTCACCCAACACATTTCTTTTTAACATAATTTGAATGCAAGGGCCTCAGAAATGTCTTTGAAATATAGATTATTTTTAACATGATATGGGGCCTTAAAGGCAATGAAGTCTAATGAAAATATCAGAAACATCTGTTTGAGCATGATATTGCAGTAGTGGTTAAAGGGGATGAATTTAAAGCACAGCTTTTCTGAAAGGGTTGTAGCCTGTCTAACAGTTCAAGCAAAGCACACTCAAAAATCTCTAAAAATATCAAAAATACAATACAGTCAGTCTTGTTTAGTTGTGTTACAGAGGCCGCTGCTCCGCCTCCTCCCTGCCGCCAGAGGGAACCCTCGCCAGAGGATTAGTTACATTCCGGACTTGATTTCCCATGTTTCCCGTACCTAGGGCTGATTACTTCCTGTATACCACCTGTTTGTAATTACCCAGCTATTTAAGTCCAGTGCTGCGTCCGAAATCGCATACTGCTTAAGTAGGTACTACATTTAAATATGAACGTACTACCCGACCGTTAAAAAGTACGTTCTATATAGTATGAATGTGGGTAGTATGAATGGAATTCGGACGTACTACATCCGCCATATTGATGTTGTCACGTGTCATGCGTTGTCACAACAGTGTGAAAATTTACACTTGAAATGATCCACGTCTCCACTTTCCGCCATTTTTCGAATGGCGGAAAGTGCCTCCTCTCCCGGAGCCTCATGGGATAGGAAAGTGTCCATGGTATGCGTACTACAGAATTCGGGCGGAAGCAGTAGGTCATCCGGGTACTTCTCGCCTACTGAATTTCGAATACTATGAATTCAGACATACTACACGCCTCGCATACTGTTTTTCGCGTACTATATAGTAGGGAAGTATGCGATTTCGGACGCAGCACAGGTTTGCGCCACATTCAGTGCGATGTCTTGTCTTGCCATGCACTACATTTCAGAGTGTTTTCTTGGACTGTTTATCTGTTGCCAATTGGACTGTTTATCGTTTGTGATTCTTCGCCGCCTGCCCTTTATTTTGAACTCTGTTGCTGATTGTTTGCTGCCTGCCCTGACCCTTGCCTATTTTCCCATTGTGTTTTTGTCTCACCCTCATTGCTCTGTTTTCTGGTATTTGAGCCTCGCCTGTTTTTGGTTTGCTCTATTGAATAAAACACTGCAAATGGATCCATCTGCCTCTATGTCATCGTTGCAAGTTTACTTTACTAACTGACTGGTTAATAGAGTGTGACGCATTCCAAGTATCACTACAACTTTATGTTCCCTCTGGTTCTCGTGGGTTGAAAAGTAGCCCTCATATAGAGGTAATGTGGAGAGATCTGAGTTATAAATTGTCTTCAGCGTCTGCTATTCACACAGATGCCAGTCTTAATAAGAGGGAGTGGAAGGGGTGCCAACAAATGCTGGTCTAATGGCAAACAGACCTGGGGACAGGACGAAACTGAGCTCATGTTTCCAGAGGTAAGTGTCAAACCACAAAGTCTCTGATCCCAGTAAGCAGAAAAACAGAGAGACAAACACACCTGCACATATGTGCTCTGTCACACGCACACACAACCATATAGACAACATACTGTACATCACTCTCACCATCATACAACTCATTTCAATAAAATCCTCAAGAGTACGTTTAACCTTTAAAATCTTTTATAAAGATCCCAGCTAGAACATAAAACATTTTGCAGCCTGTTGCATTGGAACAACCTCTTAAGGTTTCACAATAAAGCATTTAGAGATTATAAAGGTGATTGATTTGATCAGTGTATTAAACCACACAGTATCGTTTTTTAAATATAAATATAATATAATAAATATGTTTCGTACACTTGTAAGTGCACACTCTGTTTTAACACCACTAAAAATGGTTCTTCTATGGCAGTGGATCTCAACGTTTTGGACTACAAGGCCCCCAATTGTCCACAACAATATTAGAATGCTCTCCACTCAAAAATGTCTACCCAATTAAAAATATTAAAGAGCTTGGCATGACTACAAAGGTGTACATTTATTATAAAAATATCCAAACACTAAGAAATATCTTGCTTTTTAGTTCATTGCTTTTTGTTTAGTTTGCTCGTTGTCCTAGTTTAAATAATTTTATTTCAAGGTGCCCTTGGAAGTTTATTGAGGCTTCCTAATGCATCCCTGGCCCCCTGGTTAAGAAACACTGTTCTATAGCATCTGGAAAGCCTTTTTTTACACCTATATTTTTAAGAGTGTAGAAAAGAACTAAAAACATTCAGGAGTGAATATAGATGGCTGCAAGCCAACAGTTTATGCCAAAGTCCAGACAGCATGCAGGTGAGAGAGCAGGATGAAGATGAGATGAGAGAGAAACCTGTTGAAAGCTTCATTGTTCTCACAACTCCATGTCACAGTGGAGGTGTGCAAACAGAGCTGAGGTCTGGAGGATGGGCAGACAGCTGGGGAGGACCAGCAGTCAGGGGTATTACTCAGCCCTGTGGCCCACTGAGGGCCGCATTACACAAGAACACACAGTCAGAAGAGACCCAGAGCAACATCTCACACACAGACACTGTGTTCATGTGTGAGAGAATCTAACACTGCAGGTCACATGTTTGAAGATGTTCAAATATCTCTCACTTGCATGTGAAAAGAATGTGCCAGATGTACTCATATCAGCCTTTGAGTTGAATACTTCACTGTACCAGAGAACTCCCAATACAATAACAACAATGTTTCCTGATTATAGTATTTGTTAAGGTATGCTTTACTATCATTGTTCATACTTACTGTACCAGATTCATGTTGTACAAAAAAAAAAGTTTTTCATTTTATTTACACAATTTTGACATTTAGCCTCTGTTAGACAGATACTGTGAAGTGTGACAATAATTTTTTGGAGGAAGAGGATTGATACATGTTACTGATCAGACTCAACTCCAACTCAATTTGGTTTTTCACCTGTTGGACAATAAAGCTAGCAAAATTTAAGATTGAAATTGAACAAGAGACACAAAGTTTATCCAGAAAATTATGATTTTTTTTAACTTAAGCCAGTATTCTGTAAGCAACCTAGATCAAATACCTAGAACATCCTCAGCACAACACATAGCAAAATAAGCTACAGCCACACCTAGCAACACCCTGGTAATCACCCACAACTCCACAATGTCATGAAGATGACTTTGCACAGACATTCTAGTTAAATCCTATTGGAGAGGTTAGCAACACTCTGTACACAGACACTTTTTCTATTCATATAAATCATATATTTATGTGTTTGCATACAATCAACAAGGATTTACCATTACAGCTATTGCTGTTGTGTAGAAGCTTCACTTAACATCACCGGTAAGGTGAGGTGTGAGAAACCACCTATATCAACAGTTCAGCTGTGGAAGATGCCTCCCTCCATTATATCCTGTTACCTCAGGCTATGAGCCTTCACACAGTGTGCCCTGAATGATTGGAAAGTGCACAGAATGACACAGCAGCTGTGAGAGTTGACACTTCCTACGGTCACATCATTCCTCTAACTGATACAGCCCATACAAGTGATAGAAACCCTCAAGACTGTGACAGTAAAGCCAAAGTCAAAACTACATATTCAGTGACAATGAATGGGGGCAGGCTTGATTTTATTCTTGGATCATAAAAAGAATTAAACCTGGTGGTTAAAAAGGAAAGTAATTTAAGCGCAAAGCAAGTTATATTTAAAAAAAAACTTTATTATTTGGAATGAAATGCACCAATGAATCATGTACAATAAGATGGAACATAAATATAAACAGGGTCCATTTCAATTTTGCATAAAAGTACTGTAACGATGATAGCTGTTTTGCTACTTGTTCTGTATCATAACAATATGGAATAAGACCCCTTTTCTTAAACCCCACTCCCCATACACGTCAGGAAACCTGAATGCTCAAAATGACTGACAAGGCAGTCTTTTGAGTGGCTAAACAACAGAACACTGCAGTAAGATTTTTTGCAGTTTACTGAATCTAGAGCTGTCCAAGAGTGATGCTTCTCAGAAGAATATGTACAATGTATTTTGTCTCCACAGGTATTTACCCAAGAGCTCAAGGTGCCTAAATTTTCCACTCTTGAGTCAACCTTCCTGGAGCCATTGAGTACCAGCATGCTTCTCGTGGTACCATATCATCATTCTACATTTATTCATATAGCAGATGTTTAGCTACACAGAAGTAGCTAATTCAAGAAAACGAAAAAAAGTAGTTTTATACACCATGCCAAATATCAACAGAGTAGTATAATATTGCAACAGTGTACAATGTACAGAAAAGTAGAGAAAACATTTTGTCTTATAATGTGTAATAATAGGTTAGTTAAGCATTCTTGAAGCAGTGTATTAAGATTCTGTTTTGATGTTGTTCTTTCTCTGTTTTGATCATGTTATAACAGAGAAGTAATGAGCCAGTGATCAGGTCCAACAGTACTGACATTACCCAACACAAAGTGAGATTTATGCACAATCTGTCACGCTGTCACATGACTGACACACAAAGGTGAGAGCAGTGACTGCTGTTCACAACAGCTAATAATATCTCTCATAAATGTGGGTGAAGTTCGCCAAAAATCACTTTTAAATGTTTATATTTATATTATATTATTTAAATATATTAGTTGTTTTGAAAGATTTCTTTTGATTTTTTGGGTTAAATAGGTCAGGATACGTTTTTGAGAACATTCTTTTGTGCAGATGTCATATTCATTTTTTTTACCCTGAGCAGAATGATGGCAAAGAATGGACTCAGTCTGCAATGCATAGATGGATTTAGCATCACAGAATTGGTCAGTGATACACAACTCATACTTTGCTCAGCATGAATGAAGTTGTTATATTTGTAAACTTCTGCCTCAACAATGGGGTTCACACTGCATTATGATTTATTGACAATAAATAAGCTGCATCTATACCATTTAGTCTTACCAGCAACACTTATTTATTTTAAGGAGATGGAGTATGAATGTCTTCATGACCTCCAAACTCAGAAGTCCAGATGTCCCACAGAGTCAGACCTCACACATCTGTCTCTAAGTGAAAAACCCACAACTGAGAGCCCAGAATCCCTTATTAAAAATCTTGATATACGGAAAAGGTCAGGAAATGCTATGAACGAGTAGTTCTCACATGCTTCATTTTACTGATTACATTTTTTTTCTCTTGTGTAGTCTTCAGTTTGCTGACAGAAGGACAGAACACTCTCCCTCCCCTTCTGCTGAAGATGATCATTTATCAGATACAGATTCAGTCCCTCTGTGCATCCTTGACCTGTATGCCAGTCCTGGTATTGAGGTATAGGTTGTATTTTGAATACAGCAATAATAGAATTTAATATAGAAGTTAACATTGATTGTACTTTGATTTGTTTCAGATGGAAAGCTCTGAAGTGAAGATGTGGACAAACTACATATAATTTTTTTTGTCCCACACATATTTTTAAAGGATTTAAAATAAATATAAATATTTATTTTATAGTTTATATATAGTTTAATAATTAACATTAAACAAAAACGAACAAAAATGCAAAATGTGTGTATTTGGTAATGTTTTTCATCACATTGATTATTTCAGGTATAACTCCTTTAATTACATAAGTCATCAAATTAAAGAATTAAGCATAAATTAGTTTTTAACATAAACAAAATTTTGATGTTCACTTAAATCATAAACTGTTCTTGTACCAGAAGTTGTGTCGCCAGGTTGACGTTTTCTCACGCTATTTCATGAATACTCTTATTGTGATAAAACGTGTCAAATCGGATGGCGTTTCCTCCGGTTTGTCACCTCTGGAGAAAGACTCCCACGGCTTTAAAAACATATACACTGAATATAACATTCATCGTGTCAACAGCTTTACATGAACACTTCTTAAGTTAAAAAAATATTTTGTTAAAGGAATAAATAAAAATAATTCATTTCCTACAATGGTTCCTGACGGTTTTTAAAAGTACAGGCTCCCTGACGAAATAAATGGCAATATCTTTGATTATTGTCTATTTTCAAATGGTTACATTCATCTTTTGCACATTTAACTTGCATTTAAACACATTTCTAGGATTAGTGTGGTATAATTGCAGACATAACATACAGTCTTTTAACTTTAAGCAAACAAACCATTTTTAGAACCATTACTGTGTACCATTAATGTGTGAATCGTACATTTTTCAATCGTGCTTTATAAATTTGGTCTGTATTATTTAAATAAGAAAGATGTAGATATTTACAAATGTATACATATGCCGTTTTAACCTATAAATCTGTGTTAATATTTGCGCATTTTTAACACTGGATCCTGTCTTATTTGCAAAACCGTTTCAGATCCTTGGACCAATGACTGGCCAGACGGCGCATATCAAAGTGCAGATCAGCCAATCAAGCATTTAGGCAAAACCTGCAGAGAGTTTTTAACAGGGGAGTATTTAATAAAATAGATGTGAATGGTTAGAGCGCTTCGATTTCTGCTAGGTTCAGGGTGTTTTGACTCCTCTAAACCATCTTTTAGTAGGAGCGCAAAAGCGCACACAGTTTGGATACGTTAAAGACCTCTTCCTGGAGTCACTTGGATAGTCGTAATGGCTTCTGCGGCCAGTGACTGTTCGGATAAAAACATACAGTATCGGGTGGATCATTTATTAAGTGCCGTAGAAAATGAGCTTCAGGCTGGCAGCGAGAAAGGAGATCCAACAGAAAGGGACCTTAAAGTCAGTTTGGATGAAAATGAACTTTGGCAGAAGTTCAAAGAGTTAACGAACGAAATGATAGTGACCAAGAATGGCAGGTATTTTTTTCAGTCTAAATACTGTTTTGGTCAAACTAAAGTTTATTTCTGTCATTAAAACTGTGGCAATACACTATAAAAATTTGAAAACTAATATTTCGACCTGATCTTAAAACTACGTCAGGTTACTTAATGCTGTCATGTCTAATACAGATCAGCCTGGTTAAATAATATTTTAAATAATAATAATATATATTTTAATAACACATACATTTTTATACGTAAATCATACTTCTTTATCTAACTGAAATTAATGTGGACATAAAAGTTTTGTGTGAATAAAAAGTGCCCAGTAGTTCCATTAGAGGAGATATTTTACGTTTTCATCTTTTTATTCTTCTTTTACACAAAATGTACACAAAATGTAAGCATCAAATGCGTGTACGCTCTAAATGTTGCTGGTTTTTGTATTGATGTGATTCAGGCGCATGTTCCCAGTGCTAAAAGTGAACGTGTCAGGTTTGGATCCAAACGCAATGTACTCCTTCTTACTGGATTTCGTAGCAGCCGACAACCATAGGTGGAAGTACGTAAATGGTGAATGGGTCCCGGGTGGCAAACCTGAGCCACAAGCCCCGAGCTGCGTCTACATTCATCCAGACTCACCAAACTTCGGTGCGCATTGGATGAAAGCTTCAGTCTCATTTAGCAAAGTTAAACTCACCAACAAACTAAACGGAGGTGGTCAGGTGTGTCGATATTTATATTGTATTGACCTTTGTTTTGGTTTACCACTTTTTTTAAGTGCGTAAAATTAGAAAAACCTTAATAAATAAATAATTAATAAAGTGATATTTGTATGTACCCTGTAAATTAAATAAATTACTTTTTTATTAAATATATTAGGGATTTTTAAATTTTGTACTTTTCTAAAGATTATGCTGAATTCACTACACAAGTATGAGCCGCGTATTCACATAGTGCGCGTCGGTGGGCCTCAGAGAATGATCACCACGCACTCTTTCCCAGAGACGCAGTTCATAGCAGTTACTGCATATCAGAACGAAGAGGTAATGTAGATTTTCCCAATTTACACTGTCATTTTAAAAATTATTACACCACATGAACAGTAATGTTTCTGCATGACAACACTACATTCTGGGTGACACCTGTGTTTTGTTCGCTTAGATTACTGCACTTAAAATAAAATACAATCCATTCGCCAAGGCTTTCCTGGATGCCAAAGAAAGGTAAGCCTATGCTTAATATGTCTTAAGTAAAACAGCTTCCTAACAAACCTGTGATGTAAATAGGCAGACACATTTTACTTCAGCAAATATTTGTTAGTTTTTTATATTTATTGTTTTTTATATTTATTAGCTTAAAATAATAACAATAGATAGTAATAATAATAATATAAAAATAATAATAGTAATATTATTAATACTATTATTATAAAAAATAATAATAGTAGTAATTTTCATTCAGGTTTTCAATAGTCACATGCAATAGTCACAAAAAAATTAGCACTAAAGATTTAACATTAGCACTTAAAATACATTTTAAATAATTAATAAAATTAAAAATAGCTGGAATATTTTCATGAGTGAAAATTATGATTTTGTTGCAGTTCAGAAGTTATTAGCATAAATATGAAAATGAAATGAAACTTTGATCTATTGGTGCCAATAGAGTGTTTTAGGTAAAGACTTTAAATTTGCTATGGTAACATTTCAGACTGGTATGGTAACATTTTCTTTTATATGTGTGCCAAATTTCACAACTTCAATAGGCTGCTATAGACTTAGGAGTGGAAGATAAAAGAAAGAAAACTAACAATAACATAAATACAGTTGCATGTGGCAAATATTGGGGTCCAAGCAGATTTTAAAAAATGAGAAAGGCCAGTGATAAGAGATGACTTTTCTGACATAATGCTGTAGCTTAATTTCATTAGAAATTTATCTGAAGAGAATACAAATGACCAACTTATTATAAAACGCAGAAGACTTTGTCAGTATACCATGGTTACATAGCTTAATTTCTATGAAAATAAACACTGATGGCAGTGTTGGACTTTAAATTTTATCTTGAAACTGACTAGCCTGAAAATTGAGAAACTACAGTCTTTATCTGGTAGTTGAAATGATTCCTAAATAAACAAAATTGCTGGTTGCCCTCCTTTTATCATAAATGGCCAAAACTTAGTATAACAGGTGGAAAAGTTTTGTAAATCTGAACTTTTGTGTAAACAAGACATTAGCCCATAAACATTATTTTGATAAGTTTGTCAGGAGGGTCTGGGGATAATTCATGCCAAGATTAATGCGAATTGGATGAAGGGGCTGGAATGAGTTTGAAAAGGTTATTTCTTAGAAGAACTGTGGAAAAACTTTATCGTTAAACATAAAAATGAGATATTCCCTACTACTTAATGTTTAAAGCAAAGATTCTGGAGAAATATAAACTTTTAACCTCTTGTGACAACCAACCTCAGTCTTGCTAAGAACCTAATTGTGTCTTTTATTTTGTTTTTCAGAAGTGATCATAAAGAAATAATAGAGGATATCAGTGAAAGTCAACAGTCTGGCTATTCTCAATGTAAGAGCAAAATCCATCTACTAATTTCTCAATCATCTATGTGAAACATTTTGATTTGTTTTGTCACCATTCTTAACAGGAACAAATAAGGAGTGATTTATTTAAGAATCCTCCAGTTCAAATTGTGCTACAACTGTGCATTTAAAGTCAGGTCTCACAGTGTAACTGTATGTGTAAAAGGAAATTACCATTAGTAGTAGTAGTAGTAGTAGTAGTAGCCTTTATTTGTCACATACACTATTACATGTCGTGAAATTGGACCCCTCCGACCATACACAAACATCACATTTTGGGGGAAGACAGGTCAGTCGAGAGGTAGCATTGAAAATAAGAAAATAAAATACAAAAAAAGGCGAAAAAAAAACTTTCCCAGACTGTCCTTCAAGTAGGGCAGTGTGCGATTAGGGGGAAAAAAGCCTCAGCAACAAGCACATAAACACATGAACATAGACATGACATTGCAACAGGGAAGGGGGAAAGGGGATATGGAAATTGTCCAATGTAGGTAACAGCCATCCGGTCCTGCAGCTAAAGAGCGCTGGTCACACAGACCCGCTTACTCACACGGGGGGTAAAAGCACACGAAGGCGTGGGATGCTGGGGAGGCAGTGATTGTCTATCTGTAGCTATGTACGTATGTATGTGTGCGTGTGTAAGCCTGTGGAGACTGAAACCCAGTCCAACAGGTGTCCTTGGGACGGGGAGGAGAAATTCAGACCGTCTCGTTATCTCATTAACTCCCCTTTCACCTGTTTGTCTAGTAAGTAGCTGGTTCTTGCCAGTGACAGGGTCTCTCTGCCCCTCTACAAATCCTCACACACAGTTTGGCAGCCCACTATCTCTATCCACAAATGGCTGTGAACGTTACTCTGCTCTAAGAAGCCATCGGTCCAACCCATATCCCAGCCCGTACACCCACCGGACAGCCTCGCCCAGTAAGTTACCTCCTCTCTGTCTCACTGCTGGCTCACAACATGTATGTGTTTAAAATAACAACCAATCATACCTAGTAAGAGAAAATTCTGTAATTTACTCTCAGATCATACAGAGCCAAACCTGTATGACTTTCAGACACAATCTTTTCCACCATTCAGTATCAAATCTCATTCCTGTACAGCCCTATTAAAATTTACTGTATCATTAAACATAAATGTATAATAGCCATTGGTGTTTGGCAGCATTGTCAAACTTTGTGCTATGTGTTTTTCTGCATAAATTTTGCATTTAAAGATTTTTCAGCAAATAACGGATAACATTTTGGTCTGTTAACTTAAGGCTTCAGAATGGACTACAATAACTACTGGTAAATAAAATAGTTTAGAAAAAACATTATTTTGGTTGTCTAAATGTTTTTTATTTTATTTGAAGTCATAAGGGTTTTGAACTACATGAGGGTGAGAAAATGATGATAAAGTCTGAAGAAGTATCAGCCCAAACAAGTGTTGCAGACCGTAAAAGCATCCGACATTCCAACAGCTTTTGTGTTTGCTCTCATGCTCATAAACTGGAGAACTTTAGTTGTGGAATGTGCACTCACATTTGCATTAGGAAGGCTTCGCCATCATCTTCAGGTTTAAAGAAAATCTTAAAGAACAAGCAGGCTTGAACATGTGTTTGGACTCTCACCCATGTTTTGTGGTAATTGTTGTGTTCCAGCTGGTTACACTGATAACTCCGCCTGTCTGTCCATGTTACCATCTCAAGATAACTGGTCCGGTCTGCAGATGTCGTCTCACTCCAGTGTGCTCCCAATGAGTCACAGCTCTCCCCCAAACTCAAACTCCAGGTCAGGTTCTTCTGCTACATCATAACTCAGTCAATTAAACCTATTGTGCCCCACACTTCATTTTAACTTCATTAATACTTTTTTAAATCTAGCAATTAACAACATGCCAAATGACATTCCTTGTTTCTTTCTCAAATTTTATTCTATAAAAAATTAGATGAAAAATTAGAAATCTCTTTATTGATCTTCTGGCTTTAGTGATCTCTTTATTGACTTCATTGTTTATCTTAGGCAGTAATATGATTGAATGGAGATCAATTTGAGACGTTTTCTTGGGTCTTCTGCATAACTCCTGTAAAATGGACTCCAGTAACTTTTTAGATGAAGTTTCAAAGGAAATCTCAATAACTTACTAAAACAAATATGACAAAGTTAATACCTAGAACTTCATTAACCCTTTTGAGCTGTGAAAGTCTCTCAGCAAAGCACACTCAATTGGAAGAGCATTGCATTAGCAGTGCAAAGGTTGATTCCCAGGGAATACACATGGTGATAAAAAGCATCTGCCAAATGCATAAACGTAGCTGAAAATGTAAAAATATTGAATTTATATTGAATATATATTGCAATATTGAATATATTGTTGTAAATCAATAAAAGCTGATTGTTGTTTTGCATTCTCTTTACAGTCAGTATACCAGCTTGTGGTCTGTGGGGAATTCACCTTTGACCCCAGTGTCTCAGGCCGGAGGTATGAGCAGCAGCCTGAGCTCCCAGTTCCTCCGCAGCTCGGCTGGTCATTACAGCAGCCTGGCTCACCATATTACAGCACCACCTTCTGGCTCCCCTTTATATGACCCCATTGCTGTGTCTGATGTGCAGGAGGCCTCTCCATATGACAGTTCGGGCCATGTGCGCCTCCCTACCGCCTGGACCCCAGTCACACCACCCTCCTTATAGAAGCTCATCCTATAAACTAAATTAAAGCTATGTAGAGCTGAATTAGCATTACTTTCATCAGGCTGTAATAGACACTAATATATAACGAAACCTGAAAGCTCTGTTTGTCAGTGTATGTCACTCATATTAGCATGCATTGCATACAAAAGCAAAGCCTATTTAGATTTTACCCAAGCTACACAATTGTAAAGGAACAGTATATGCTATGATTAAATTTATGAGTCCTACTAATAATTCAGCCCAAAGTTCAAGCCATGTTGGGTTTTTATGTCATTTGAGGGAATGACACTATTGTACATAAAGGTTATTTATAGTTTGTCTTTATCTGAGGAATGATACATAAGTACATTTGTGCAGACAATCGTTTGTAAGAAGTGTAAATGTTAATATGCCCTTTTAGACCTCAGGATTGTTATTATGCATGAGTACAATTTTACACCTCTATAGTATGGTGTAATTTTAATTTAAAATTACAGCATAAAATGTGTAAGTTGGCTAAGTTTTGAAATAAACAATATTATACAGTTTTAAGCTACAAGACAAAACACATACAATACCATAGCGAATTAAACTTTATGAATGACAAAATAAATTTTTATATATTGTATATATTTATCTGTATAACTAACTTTTAATTATAAAGGCTTCACAGTGTGAAATCCTAAGCCTTGGTATATACTATAATAACATCATATTGTTATTCACATTTAGAGCCAGATTAACCCCATAATTACACTTTGGCCCTAAAAATATCAAGAGTTGTGAAATATTCCTATCCCATCCAAAACCAAAGTATTTTAAAATTGTTAGGAATTTCTCTTTTTTCAAGCTCTCAGACACTCGGATATAACTTTTTTTAGAACTCTTCTGTGTTTCTATTTTCAGTATCTTAACTGACTATATAAAGATCAAAATATGATATTTTTAGAGGACCTTTGTTACCTTGACACACAGTAAAATGGTAATCGGGGGTCCTCTCTGTAACGACATTTCCTGTTTCATAGATCGCTTGTCTCTAAACATCAATGGCTTTTAGCATTTCTGCTTTCAGCATTTATAAATTGCAATTTCATGTTTTTTTATTGAATAAATGATCTGGACAAAAAACAATCCAATTTTAATGCATGAGACAAGATTAAGATTAAGTAAAGTAACCTCCATAATGTAATAACAGCTGTATGTTAATGAAACAATGAAGCGCATGTGCGCCTTACTGTCAATTACTCATATTGTCCACAGGGTGGAAGGACAGCAAAAAAATACTTTAAAAGTGCAAGGTTGACACTAAAGTGTAAATGTTCTAAAGAATATGCAAACATAAAGTTTTACACCCTCATCTCATTAAAATACATAGTAACTCAATGTACACTCATCTGGCATTAGTGTAAGCAGAATTAGATATTTGCAAGTGAATTGGAAACTAACTTTATCCTAACTTTATCCTAATTCTGATGTAAATGGTCTCACTATTGTGCTAATAAATATTGTGTTGCATTTAATATGTAAATAAATAATGAAAAATAATGATTCAATGTTATTTTAAGTAAAGTTCTGTTAATAATTAATTTCTGTTTCATGACATCTTTCTCGACCTGTGTTTTGAAATGAAGAACACTATATTTTACGTACCAAAATCACCCATCACTTTTCTCTGGTGTTTTTAAAGATGAATAAGCTACATGTCCTTGAAGGTGTCCTATTCAGATTACATCTTTATACTATATAGATTAAAAACAATTACATTATTTTTCTCTGCTGAAGCTCTCAAGCTTCTGAGGCTTCTGTCATAAGCTGGGCTAGAACTCGGGTCTTTGGTGTGGTGGTTGAGAGTTCTACCCTCTAGGAACGACTCCTGATGTTCCTTCCAGAACACCCCGGCCTCTGTGTGCGAAACTCCCGGATCAAACTTGGGTCCAGGATGTCCTTGGCCGGAACCCAGGAGCGCTCCTCTGGCCCGTAGACCTCCTAGTCCACCGGATACTGCAGTGAGTTCTGGACCCTCCGGGAGTCCAGTATCCGGTGGACCGTGTAGGCTGGCTGGCCATCGATGACCCTGGGAGGTGAAGGAGGTCTGTGAGGGGGGGCAAAGGGAGAAGACAAGACAGGTTTTAGCAATGAGACATGAAATGTGGGGTTAATTCTAAGTGAACGGGGAAGAAACAAACGATAAGAAACAGGGTTAACTTTCCTTGCTATGCAAAATAGGCCAATGTATTTCTGGGACAGCTTCCTAGATTCAACACGGAGGGGCAGGTTCTTGGTGGCTAACCAGACTCTTTGACCAGCTCGGAAATTAGGGGCCGTCCGGCGACGGCAATTAGCCTGACGTTGGTATCTCTGGGAGGTCTGAAGAAGAGCACACCTAGCCCTCCTCCAGGTCTGCCGACAGCATCGGACGAAGTGGTGGGCTGAGGGGACGCCAACCCGTGCCTCTTTCTCGGGGAACAAAGGGGGGTATATCCGAACTGGCATTCAATGGGAGACAGTCCAGTGGCTGAGGATCGAGGGTGTTGTGGGCATATTCTGCCCACATGATGTAGGTGGCCCAGGAGGTGGGGTTATTGGCCGCCATACACCGCCGGGTGATCTCCATTAGACTCTGGATGGAACCCAGAAGAGAGCTTGCAATCAGGCCGCAATCAGCTTGCAGAAGGCCACCCAGAACCGGGATGAGAACTGGGGCCCCCGGTCAGAGACAATATCCAGAGGAATTCCAAACACCCAAAAAACCTGGTTCATGAGAAGCTCTGCAGTCTCTTTGGCCGAAGGCAACTTGGGCAGGTGAACGAACCTGCCAAGATAACTGTGTGGCCCTGGGAAGGTGGGAGTCCCGTGACAAAGTCCAGAGAAAGGTGCGACCAAGGCCTACCGGGAAACGGGTAAAGGATGGAGAAATCCCTGGGGTTGCTGATGTGTAGACTTTCCCTGGATGCACACGGGGCAGGCCTCCACATAGACCTTAACATCCTCCTTGATGGACGGCCACCAAAACCGCTGCTGGAGGAATTCAAGGGCATGAACACTACCCGGATGACATGTAAAGGGAGACTCATGACCTCACTGCAGGACCTGGGCCCGGACAGATAGAGGGACATACAAGCGCCCCATGGGGCCACCTCCTGGGTCTTGTTCTTGGACCTGAGCCTCTCTCACTACCCTTTCCAGTTCCCACTGCAGAGGCGCGACGATCCTAGACCTTTGAATAATTGATGCCAAGGGTTTCTCCTGTGTCTTGGGGGAGTAGGCTCGGGACAGGGCATCAGGCTTGACATTCTTAGTGCCAGGTCTGTAAGACAGGAGAAACTGGAATCGATTAAAAAACAAGGACCACTGAGCCTGCCTAGGGTTCAGCCGCTTGGCCTGCTGGAGATATTCTAGGTTCTTGTGATCTGTGAGAACCTGGAAAGGGTGCTCAGCCCCCTCAAGCCAATGGCGCCACTCTTCCAAGGCAAGTTTTACTGCGAGCAACTCACGATCCCCCACGTGGTAGTTGTGCTCGGCATCCGACAGGCAACGAGACATGAAGGCACAAGGGTGTGATTTTCCATCCTCACCCCTTTGTGACAGGATGGGTCCTATGCCCACCTCCGAGGCGTCCACCTCCACCACGAAAGGTTTTTTAGGTCAGGGATTGAGAGAATGGGGGCTGATGTGAAGCGGCGCTTAAGATCCTGGAAGGCCTTAAGTGCTTATGGGCCTCCACACCCCAGTGAACCTTGATTCCTCCTCCCTTGGTCAGTGCAGTCAAGGGGGCCACCACAGAGCTGAAGTTCTTAATGAACCTTCTATAGAGGTTTGCAAGGCGAAGAAGCGTTGAACAGTGGCGGGGATGGGCCAGTTGAGGACAGCTTCAACCTTCGTAGGGTCCATCTCTACGTGACCAGGAGTGATGATGAACCCAAGAAACTGAGCCTGGGTGACGTGAAACTCACATTTCTCGGGCTTCACATAAAGATAATTGTCATAAAGGCTCTGGAGGACCCTGCTGACGTGCCCCTCATGCTCCTCCAATGACCTAGAGAAAATTAGGATATCATCAAGGTATACAAAGACGAATTGATTAAGCATGTCCCGGAGAACATCATTTATTAGTTCTTGGAATACTGCAGGGGCATTGGTGAGCCCGAACGGCATCACCAGATACTCATAGTGGCCTGTTGGGGTATTAAAGGCCATGTTCCATTGGTCCTCCTGCCGGATCCGCACCAGATGGTAAGCGTTGCGTAGATCCAGCTTAGTAAAAATAGAAGCCCCTTGTAGTAGCTCGAAAGCCGTAGCCATGAAATGAAGGGGGTATCGATTCCGAACCATGATCCTGTTGAGGCCCCGGTAATCGATACACGGCCTAAGACCCCCGTCTTTCTTCCCCACAAAGAAGAAGCCCACCCCAGCCGGGGAAGTGGAGGCCCGGATGATGCCGGCTGCCAAGGACTCCTTGATGTAGGTATCCATTGCTGTACGTTCGGGAGGAGACAAGGAGAAGATCCGACCCCTGGGAGGGCAGGAGCCCAGGAGTAGATCAATTGCACAGCCGTAGGGGCGATGAGGTGGTAAAGAGGTAGCCCGGGACTTGCTGAACACTTCCTTGAACTGATGATAGGTACTGGGCACTTGAGACAGGTCAACAGATTCTTGAGACTCAAAACTAGGGGCTGAGGGACACTGAAGTAGGCAGGTGAGATGGCAAGAAGAACCTCAGCTCAGAATGGTGCCAGCAGACCAGTCGATCGGGGGATTATGTCTGCACAGCCAGGGGTGGCCCAGGATGACAGGATACTCAGGAGAGACAATAAGATAGAAGGTCTCCTCCTGCTGGTGTTTGTGGATGGTGAGTTGCAGGGACTGAGTGGCCTCTGTTACTCTGCCCGGTTCCAGAGGCCTGCCATCCAATGCCGTAACTGCCTGGGGGTGAGGAAGCAGCTGGGTGGGGATCCCAAGTTCCTTAGCCAATGATAAATCCAAGAAGTCACCCGCCACACCAGAATCAATCATGGCCTGGACCTGATGCTGGTGGCTCTCCCCGGACAGAGTGGCTGGAACAGCTAGGAAAGCATTAGTAGGAGTAGCTCTAATCTTCCCCATCACATCCCTCCTGTAGCTGGGTGGGGACGACCATTTCCCGAGAGCTCGGGACAGGTGGAGCGAAAGTGGCCAGAGGCACCGCAGTAGAGGCAACGTCGCTCCCTCATGCGACGTTCCTTTTTGTTGGGAGAGAGCCTGGAACTACCCAACTGCATGTCTTTTGGGGAATCATAAAGTGGTTCAGGAGACAGAGAAGCCCTGGATGCAGGAGAACGAACTGGGACACAGTCATGCTCACAGGAATTTGGGATTGAGAGGTCTTGCGGCGAGCTACCCTTCGCTCTCTCAGGCGATTGTCCAGGCGGATGGCCATTGCAATGAGAGACTCAAGGTCAGCAGCTAGTTCTCGGGTTGCTAACTTATCTTGATGGGACTCGGACAGTCGTCCCTGAAAGCAGACCATCAGTGCTTCATCGTTCCACCCGCTCCCTGCAGCAATGTTCCGAAACTCAATGGTGAAATCTGTGGTGCTGCGGGAGCCCTGATTTAGAGTAAGCAGGCGCTTGGAAGCTTCTCGACCACTAACTGGATGATCAAACACTCGCTTGAACTCTTCTTTAAAAGCCGCGTAGGACTCACAGCAGGCATCCTTTGATTCCCACACTGCAGAGGCCCAGGAGAGTGCCTTGTCTGAGAGGAGGGTAATTATGTAAGCAATCTTGGAGCGGTCTGTTGGAAAACTTGAGGGCTGGAGCTCAAAGGTCAGGGAGCATTGGGTGAGGAAACCCTGGCAGGAATTAGGATCCCCAGTGAAGGGCTTGGGAGGAGGTAGTCGAGGCTCTGCGACCGAAGTAGGCCGGTTACTCTACCCCTGTAGATTTGCCCTAGTTCACACCAACACTGAGGTGATTCCCATAGTGAATTGCAAGACTTATCAACAATCACCTATCACATCAAATGACCACCATAAAACCATCATACAAATACTGCAAACAAAACAACAAAAAGCAAACCCATATAAGTACAAGACCTGCACAACCAACAAATGAGGAAATGGCGTACCAATGAAAATGATAATGTCTCAGGTTACATATGTAACCCGGTTTCCTGAGACAGGGAATGGGACGCTGCATGCTATGAGGAACGCACTTTAGGTGCGCCCGAGTCTTAACAGTTGTAAAATCAGGTCTATTTATAGACAAGTGTATCACCAAAAACTTTAAAAGTTGCCGGCAAAATACATCATCAGCTTCAAGTCTAAAGGAAGGCTGTGCAGGCAAGACCAAAGTATGGCAACGCTGCATCAGGCTTGACGCTATGGGGAAATAATACCCACTACATCACAGTGAGGGAAGGCCTGCCCCAGATGCTGTGAGACATTGGCCCAAAAACATCAGGAGCAGGCTTAGACTTACCTCGGTTACGACCACCAAAACAGACTAAGAGTTGAGAGGTCTTATACCACTGGCCTGAGCGGTGGACATAGATCCTCAAAGCTTTAACTAGTCACAACTAATTAAGCCTTTCCTGCTCTGGCAAATCAAATGGCGGAGAACAGAAGGCTTGAAGTACCACCAGGTGACCAGCCACAGCAGGCACCTTGGGGACATAATCTGGTCTATGGTGCAAAATGGCTCAAACAAAGCCAGTGGCAAAATCTAAGCAGGGAGGGTCTACTGATAGAGCCTTTTGAGAGTTTTAAATGTCAGAAACTTATCCAAGGCTGACTCTAAGGTCTCAAATGGAGCCAAAGATAAACCCCTTTTAAACAACAGCGTGTGACAGAAAGCCAGATCCACAGTTTCCAGATCTCTGGCCGTGGGTGAAAGATCGACCCCCCGATAGAAGGTCCCTCTGGACTGGGAGCTTGGTCTAGGAGAGGCATTATATCTGAGAATCAGATTTGGGTTGGCCAGAAAGGCGTTACAAATAGCAGACGAATTTGGCCCTGGCAAACCATGGCTAGGATTCCTGGGAGCAAGGTTATCAGGGGAAATGTGTACAGACACAGCCTCGGCCACATCTGCACCATGGCATCCAACCCTAAAGGAGCTGGATGAGTAAGGTTAAACCAGAGAGGACAGTCTGTTGACTCCTTTGAGGCCAAATCCACTTCTGCTCAGCCATACCTCTGCCAAATGGACTCCACCACTTTTGGATAGAGGCTCCATTTCCTCAGCCCCTGCCTCGACAGAATATCTGCTCCCAAATTTGCATGCCCTGGGATATACATCACTGTGATGGAGAGCAGTCTGGTCTATGCTCAAAGAAAAATCTGCTGTGCCAGCCTGAACAGGGGGCGCAAAAGCAGCCCTCCTTGGTGATTCAAGCATGAAACCACTGTGGTGTTGTCCATACCAACTAGAATGTGTTGGCCCCTGAGGTGTGGAAGGAAGTGCTTCAGAGCCAGAAACATTTCCAGGCGGTTTATGTGCCAGGAGAGATGTGGGCCCTTTCACTGACCATGGACTGGCCGGCACCCCAGTCTGTGAGGGAAGCATCTGTTGTAGGAATCCTGTGACGGCATACTGCTCCTAGAGTGGGACCCAAGGTAAGATACTGGGGTCTAAGCCACATAGAAAGGGTACAAAGCCTTCTGCGCGTAACAATTACCATCCTTAGCGGGTGGATTTTGGGATGAATTTTTTTTTTAGCCAAAACTGAAATGGTCTAGTGCAGAAAACACAACAGAATGATATTGGCCACTGCTGCCATTAGTCCTAACAGGCTCAGAATCAGGAGGACTGTCATATAACAGCTTACCCGAACGCTGCCCACAACAGAAAGGATCGACTCCACACGTGCAGGAGACAATTGTGTCTGCATCATAGTGGAGGCAAATTGTCCTAGAAAAGTAGTCCTCTGATCAGGAGAAAGCATACTCTTCTTGGGGTTGAGTTTCAGCCCTAAGCACCTCATATGAGCTAATACAACATCTCAATGACATGTGGCTAACTCTTGGGAACTGGCCATGACCAGTAGTTCAGTACGCGGATGCCCTGGAGTCTCAACAGAGTCAGGGCTGCATACATGCATTTAGTGAAGGTGTGGGGCAATAGACCTAGGCCATAAGGAAGCACTCGATACTGGTAAGCTTCACCCCTGAAAGCGAACGTGAGAAACTTCTTGTGTTCTGGCAAAATCTCGATGTGAAAGTATGCACCCTTTAGATCTATCGTGACAAACCAGTCCTCAGACTGGTCTTCTTGAGCATCAACCTTTTGATGTATCTCTGATGTAGCTTCTTTACAGCATGAGAAACCACCTTAACCAGCTCCTCAAATGCAGCAGAAAGAAGAAACTGATCTGACTCAGCATCCATCTTGCTGCCAGCAGTCAGATCGCCATCTGACGCTGCTAGCATGAGCTCATCTTCCAGCTCAGATGAAACCGTCGAACAGGCTTCTAAAGCTGGCGTTTGCTCATCCGATTCGGCGTAGAGCACGAGAGAAAAGGCATGGCCCATCTCTCACTGCTTTTCTCCCAAATCAAGCTGCGAGTCCCACTAGTGAAGCCTCCGCTCTGCATCAGCAGAAGCAGGACCTGACCCATGAGGTGCAGCTGCCTGGCTCCCATTATGATTATAAAGAGCCAGGCGGGAGCAGACTATCCTCAGTGGAAGCAATTTGCAGTGAGGACAGTCAGCTCTCTCAAAAGCTGACCTATTATGCTGCAATGCCAAACAAAACACACACATATCATACGTGTCACCCACAGTAATTTATCGCAGGCATGGTGGCACGCACGTCATGGCTACCATGCAGACCAACAGACATTGTGAGGACAAAAAGCTGATTATATATTTTGCAGGTGCCTTTAAAAGGCTTTGTGGCGTGCAATGCTATGTTACATGACCTTGATTTGCCTATAAACAGGCCTGGTTTTACATGTGTTCAAATTGCATCTAAAGCATGTTCGCCAGAGCGTCAAGCCTGATGCAGCATTTAGTTCCCTCGACAGGGAACCATGTACAAACAGCTGCCAACCGAAACATCCTACAAATAACAAAACCTGACAAGATCTACCAGTCAAACCTCTAGAGCAGGGGTCACCAACCTTTTTGAAACTGAGAGCTACTTCATGGGTACCGAGTCATACGAAGGGCTACCAGTTTGATACACGCTTCTGAAATAACAAATTTGCTCAGTTTGCCTTTAGTTATAAATTATCAGCCTGTGGCACGGCGGTGGCATCCGCCTGTCAACTCCGTCCTATTCCTGTCCCGGCGGTGGCATCCGCCTGTCAAGTCCGTCCTGTTCCTGTCTCCGCGGTGGAAACCGCCTGTCAAGTCCGCCCTGTTCCTGTCCCGGCGGTGGTATCCGCCTGTCAAGTCCGCTCCGTTTGCTCCGCCTGTCAAGCGTCCCAGAAGGCGCCCGCCTCAGCAGCGTCCCAGAAAGCGCCCGCCTCAGCAGCGTCCCAGAAGGCGCCCGCCTCAGCAGCGTCCCAGAAGGCGCCCGCCTCAGCAGCGTCCCAGAAGGCGCATGCCTCAGCAGCGTTGCTGCCTTGTTGCGTGTTTCGTTTTTTAGTGTTGTCTCAGCCCGTCGCGTCTAGTCGTGCCTTGTTTATTGTTTAACGTTTCAGTTTTAGTTTCCAATAAGATTATAGTCGAGTCAGTGTTTTATGTTAAATGTTTTCTTCTAGTTAATGTTTAATTTAGCTTGTTATTTCTCCTGCCTTGTGTTGCTTTATCTGTTGATTATTATTTTAGTTAGTTTTACATTTTAAGTTATTTAGTTCGTACTCTTTGTGTTTGATTTATTCCTGCCCTTGGCGCCCCAGGTGGCGTGTCTTTAAGTTTGTGGTTTTGTTTCTTCTGTTTCCTTTTATTGTTAATAAAATTTGTTTCTTTTACACCGCTGCCTGCATTTGGGTTCTTCCTCCTCACACAAACCTGACAAAAGGGTTGACTGAACTGATAAAACCACAAAATTGTTGAGAAAGATATGCGTTCCAGCTTACATAGGGATGGCATATAAAAGACAACATCTTATGGGACAGGGGTATAAGAGATTTACAATAGTACCATGAACTATAAAACATGCAAAAGTAGCATACATACATACATACATAAAATATATACAATAAAATATTAGACGTTTACAATATACAAAGCCCTAGGCTAAGTTAAACGTCAGCAGTCTCCCAGCAAGCAAGCCAAGGCGACAGTGGCAAGGAACCAAAACTCTCATGTATAGATGGGGATAAAAACCTTGGGAGAAGCCAGGCTCGACCAGAAGGGCCAGTTTTTACCTCTGGCACATTAAAGCTGAAATTTTTAACTGTTTTTGACATGAACAGAGTTGATTTTGATGATTTATAGTTAATTATTGATGGAAAACTGATGGTTCCAATTATATTTGATAATATGTCGGGCACTGAGAAATCGTGCCAACAAAAAGCGGCATAATGTTACTAATTGCACCCATAACATCACACTGCTATGACTAAACAGGGAACAAAATAAAGCTAAAAGTTGTCAAGCTAGCGTTGGAGAGCTGGAGACACTGGCTGGAGGGAGTTCAGCATCCTTTCATTGTATACACAGATCATCGAAATCTAGAATACCTAAAGGAAGCAAAACAGCTCAACCCCAGACAAGCCAGGTGGGCTCTTTTCTTTACCCATTTTAATGTCCCCATTTCCTATAGACCTGGTAGTAAAAATACTAAAGCCTATGCTTTATCCAGATTGTTTTATCCAGATGAACTTCCTAGTCAACCAGATAACATTATCCCTCCAAGTATGATTGTCAGTCCAATCCAATGGTCCATGGATGAAGAACTCGACAATGCCAGTGTCTCCAATCCAGCTCCGCCGGGGTGCGCACCAAACCACAGATACGTCCCAAAAAACAATAGAATACGACTGATCCACATGGCACACACCTCCCCGGGTACTGGTCATCCTGGGGCCAATAGAACCCTATCACAGCTACAAGATCGCTTCTGGTGGCCCAATATGGCAAAGGTGTGCCATATAAAGAACTCCTCATCACTTACCAACAGGAAAACCCACTCGTACCTCTACCCACTCCTTGGCGTCCCTGGTCTGTTTCAGAGGGAAATACTTGCATTCTGGTAGCAGTAGACCAATTTTCCTAAGCATGTTGATTAATTCCCATGAAAGCACTCCCTACAGCTATGGAAACTGCAGAAGCTCTGTTTAACCAGGTATTCAGACATTTTGGTATTCTAGAGGACATTGCTTCAGATCGGGGACCACAATTTATCTCAAGGGTGTGGAAGTTTTTATCTCTCTCCTAGGTGTGACCATCAGCCTATCTTCTGGGTATCATCCCCAAAGCAACGGCCAAACTGAGAGAAGGATCCAGGAGATAGGCCGATACTTACGTACCTTCTGCCATGGCCACCAGAACTCCTGGGACCGATTCCTCGCCTGGGCCGAGTATGCACAGAATTCCCTCAGACAACCTACCACTAACCTCACTCCATTCCAGTACGTACTCGGTTACCAACCTCCACTGTTCCCCTTGACTGGGGAACCATCTAAAGTACCATCTTTTTTACTTTCTTACACTTAAAATTTTTACTTTCTTTCTATGTAAGACAGTCGTAAAAAGCATTTTACTACATGTCGTACTGTCTATGATTTTGTATGTGACAAATAAAATTTGAATTTGAATCTATCAATCATTGGTTTCAGGAGAGTGAGAGAGTGTGGGACATTAACATCTTCAGAGAGCGGTAAGACAGCACCAAATCCAAGCTGACACACGAAGAGCACCTACACTTAGTTTCAGACCAGGACAGAAGGTATGGGTATCCACTAAGGACATAAGATTAAAAACACCATGTAAAAAGCTGAGTCCCAGGTTCATTGGCCCCTTTACCATCATCAAACAAATCACCCCGGTCACTTACAAACTCAAACTTCCACCACAATATCGCATTCACCCTGCATTTCATGTCTTCTTTTTAAAACCATACCATTCATCACTGTCTCCTGTATCCACAGAGCCTGGTCCTAGAGAGGAGCCTCCCCCTCCAATGGTCATAGAAGATGGAACCATCTATTCTGTCAAGGAGATCCTGAGTTCCTGTCGTCGTGGTGGTAGACTAGAGTACCTGGTGGATTGGGAAGGATACAGACCTGAGGAGAGATCTTGGGTACCCAGAAATGACATCCTAGATCCCAATCTACTGACAGAATTTCACAACTCACATCCAGAGGCACCTGCTCCCAGAGGTTGAGGATATCCACCACGGCGTCGGGGCATTCAGCCCTCAGGAGCGGTCCTTGGAGGGGGGGGGGGTTCTGTCACGGAAGCACTAGGCTCCACTTATCTGCAATATTCACTATCCCCCGACTACTAATCACCTGCATCCAATCAAGGACTATTCATAAGCATACTCACTCCACACACTCACAGTCTGATCTCACCTGCGGATACAGACTCTACTCCATGCTGTTCTCCTTACCTGCTGCAGTTTGTGTTGTCTCCAAGATCCCCTTCGTCTTCCCCTGTGGTGTGTTGTATGTGTGTGACTTACCTCCATCTCCTTTCTCCATCGTCATTGTCTGTGTGTGATAATCTTACACAAAATTAAGTCTAAATTTGGGTTTAAATTTGTTTTTCACTGTTGTCAAGTATTAGACCAAGAGTGCATGAATATAATGATTTCATATACAGCTAAGTACAGTAGTAAGTACTGCAGCATAGTGAAGATATACTTACAGTATGTACAGTATAACTTACAGTATATGTGCAATAACACTGTTAAACAATGTACAGTCTGTGCAATATATGATTTGTGAAAATAACATGTCCATAGAAGTAGCTTACTGCACTTTGTACAGTAACATTGTTAGGTAGTGTACAGTGTAATAGTTTAAAAAGAGTTCAGACTGGGGAAAATATGAATGGTGCAAATACATGTCGTAAAAAGTACTGGGACCAGTGCAGTAAGAGTGCAGTAGCAACTAGATTGGTGGTGTGGAGTTCAGCAGGGTCACAGCCTCTGGGAAGAAGCTCTTCCTGAGCCTACTAGTGCCATAGCATATACTCCTGTAACGCTTGCTGGATGAGTGGAGGGTGAAAAGTCAAGGTTAGGGTGGGAAGCATCCTTGATGATGTTCCTTGCCCTGCAATCCATTGGGGAGTTTTCACCAGCCACTGGTATACTTTGCAGTCTGAAGGGAAGCAATTGCTATGCCTGACTAAAATGCAGTTTGTGAGTAAGCTCTCAATGGTACAGTTCATCAGAGATGTGAATGCCAAAAAACTTGGCATTCAACACATGCTCCACTTCAGCTTTGTTGATGTAGATAGGGGTGTGTGCATGGCTGAAGTCCACAATGATCTCTTTGGTCTTCTGGGTTTTTAGTTCCAGATTGTAAGTGGCACACCACACAGCCAGGTACTGTACCTCATCCCTATAGGCAGACTTATTGTCATCTTTGATCAGACCTACCACTGTGATGTCTGCGAACTGTCATCTGCGAACTTGATTATGGTGTTGGAGCCATAATCAGAAATGAAGTTATGGGTAAATAGTGAGTACAGAAGAGGGCTCAGCATGCAGCCCTGTGGCACGCTGGTGTTCAGGGTGATGATGGAGGAGGAGAGGTTATCCAACTTAACAGACTGGCCTCTGTTAGTCAGAAAGTCCAGAGTCCAGTTGCAGAGGGATGTGCTGATTCCAAGATGGCTAAGCTTTGAGATCAGCTTGGATTACAGTGTTGAATGCAGAGCTGAAGTCCAGGAATAGCATTCTGACATGTGTGTTATGACTGTCCAGGTGTGTTAGGGTAGAGTGAAGTACAGTAGTGATGGTGTCCTCTGTTGACCTATGGCGGCGATAGGCAAACTGGTGTAGGTCCAAATTAGCAAGGAGACAGAATTTGAAGTGGGATATAACCAGTCTCTCAGCGCTCTTGCCAATAATGGGGGTGAGTGTGACAGGATGGAAGTCATTAAGGGCAAAAGCAGTAAAGTGTTTCAGTATTGGCACGATGGTGGAGGTCTTAAAAATAATGGGGACAGCTGCCTGAGCCAGGGACAGATTAAAAATGTTTGTAAGGATTTCGGCCAGGTGCTCTGCACAGGCTTTAAGCATGTGTCCAGGTATACCATCAGGGTCAGCTGCCTTCCATGCTTTCAACCTGCTTTCACATGGCTTCTTGAAACACTGGTAATTTCAAAGATACACTAAACTCCACTGATATCATGTAGAGTGTTAAAGCTCAATAAAATGTAAACAATCAATATTAAATTAGAGCAGCATGAGCTCTGTTACAAATACATACACATACATAAAACAATATGTTGTGGTATTTAAGCAATATCTTAATAAATGTAGAAGTTAAATAAGAACAGAGTGTGAAAAATAGTGTGTCAGAATGGAATGATTTCTTGCCAGTTGGCAAATCATTCATGAACTGTTTAAGATAGATCATACATGCAAAAGAAAAGCATTTATGATGCTGCACTGAGAGAGTAGTCAAGCCGCAAGCCAATGTAAGTCATAGCTTCGTATTCTCCTAATACAGGAATGATTAATTCCGCTTTCTGATATGGGCTTAGAGTTACTACTATGAAACACATGGCATTTATACAGCTGATAGGCCTGTGTAAGTCTGAGATTAGTAGTTTGACTACCATAGTATGTCAACTACTGTGTTACTAGTATTGGTACAATGGTACAACAAATAACAACTACTATCTAAAATATTCATTAAAAATATTTTTATGTATCAAACTCACAAACCTACACTACATGCAGTCAGAGGAGAGTAGCCTTTTAACACACTGATACATTAGTTTTCTTTCACATTTTAATATAATGCATCAAACGAGGGAAAGAAAATGCTGTTTTGCCAGCATTGAAAAGGCCTGTGGGCATTTCTTCTATAATAATTCTATTAGGGTCCAGAGAAAAAAACTCCTGTCAAAAAGAGAGCATTGACGCAAGCAGCTCTGACGTCAATAGATCTGCAGTATAT